>CAUYRH010076945.1:0-64243 GCA_963574655.1 Perodicticus potto
CATTATTCACTCACCTGCTCAGTCATTCGTTACTCAGTTAACGTTTACAGAGGATCTACCATGCGGCTTCAGTGTGTGTCCCAGACACGACACTAGATGGTGAGAATCAACAAAAGTCATAACATAAATAGCAAGAAAAAATTCCAAAAGAAAGAGGACCTGCAAGGACTATAGAAGTTTGTCCTTTGCTTAATTAAAAACTAAACAGACCCAATTAAAGAACATCCATTGCAATTAGGCAGACTTCAGGCAGGGTGGGCATCAGGAAAGCTGGGTAACTCTTGCTCTCTTCCCTCTGCCTCTCAAACACAGACAGCAGGGATGTGCCCAGCAGAGACTAGGGATGAGTGCTTGGTATGGCCTTTACCTTTACAAGAACCACACTCCTACAAACTCTAGAACCATGTCATCTTGTGTTTACAAGGTGATCATCATTCACTCCTTCGTTATTTGTTCAGTAGACACGGATGGAGGGTCTGCATGTGCCAGGCACCGTTCAATAGTTCAGAAACACAGCCAAGAACAGGCCACAGTCCCTGCTCTCAGGGTGCTCACAGGCAGGTGGAATATGCAGATGAGAGGATTAACAGCTGGTTAGGACACTGTGTAGGGAGCGCTGTGACTGGGTCTGCCATGGGGGTCTGGAATCCTGTCTGGGATGTCCGGGATTGGGAAATGTGTTTTCTAACCTGACTCTGGCCACAGCTTCTTAGCCAGGAACAAGGCCAATGAGGTGGTGCAACTTGCTTAGGCTGCACGGACGGGCCAAGAGTGGAACCCAGGCCTTTGACCTCAGTGCCAGGAGCCCACACCGATGGCTCTAGACACACTGCTCAGCTGTGCAGAACTGTAGTTTCTTCATCTGCTAAGAGTGTGTAGCTCCCAGACAGCCCAGGAGTATGGAGGGGTGAGGGTGGGGAAGACCTAGACTCAATGGCCAGAAAAATGCTTCCTAGGTCTTAGGTGTTGCGCACGTATTTTGAGTTAGTGCGAGTATGATCCCAGGTGCTCAGGATTTGGCCTGAGTAAAAGCAGCTCACACTGCATCTCCTCTTGCCACCCTTTGAGCTGAGGAGGCCCAGGTTCCTGACTCGTGAAATGGTTGGTGACTTAGAACCAGCAGGGACATGGGCGGAAAGTAGAGCTGTGTTCTCAGGCTCTGCGCTGATGTGTCCTTCCATGGCAGGGATTCCGATAGTTCCTTAGGCGAGAACAGCTTGTCTGTTCGTTTGCTCCTCTCCTCGTTTGCTCATTTGCTCATCCATCATCCATTCATCCGCCTACCCATCCCAAGAAGAGATATGCCTGAAATATACACTCAGCCAGAAAAACTCCTGGCCTCGTGTTTCTCAATTATTATTTCCTGTCCCATTGGGGTCCTTTGAGAAGCTCTTAGAAAAAAGGGTTTATTGACCAAATAGATTTAGGGAAAGCTGTATCTCCTTTTCCACCTTGTGGGGCTTCACGGTGCACATTAGTGCAATAAAGGCTCTGGAGAGACCCAGCAGGAGAGAAACCTGCTCACATTTTTTGCAATGTTCCCCAGACCTTTTTGACCAAAGAGTGCTTTGTCATGAGTACCTTTTAGCCTTCCAGGGAATTAATGATTCGTGAAATACACTTTGGGAAGCATTCCTTTAAGCACAAAATCTTTTTTTAATTATAATGACTTGCATGGAATATTCATAAGATCTACTATATACCTGCCTTCTTACATAGGGTGACTTATTCAGCACTTCCTTGGCTCATCATTGCACATGCCATCATGAAGAGCATTCTATAATGATGTATTGCCATTGATAGGCGCTAGTGAAGGGACTCAGAGAACTTTTTTATCTTTCTGTTTTGTGAGCAGCAGAAGCTGTTGTTTGTTTTCTTCCTGTTATTGTTCGTATACCTACCTAGGGTTACCGGGTATTGAAAACAACAAAGCCCCAACCTCATTATGATTGTATGTAAAGTAAGAGTCAACAGGCTCTGAGTGAGGGCCTGATCATCTCTCTTTTTCTTAATGAGCTTGAAATTTAGTGCATGTATTTTGTGCTATGACTTTTAGCTACTCAAAGACCTTTGGGGCTAATTTCCTGCTTTTCCTTTATGTTCTGGATACCTGAGTATCCTATATAGGATGTGACCCCTTGGATATTGGAGTGTAACTAACTCCCAGTAGAGGGACTCATTTGGAGCTGGTAAGAATGTGGTCTGCAGGATCCGAAGAGTCCTGGGGCTTGGATCATGGCTGTGTCTCTTCCCAGCTGTGTGATCTTGGGCAAGTTGCTAAACCTCTCTGAGACGCAGTATTTTACTTAAGTGTGGAAATACCTTCCTCACGTTTGCGATCAATATTAAGTGAGCTTATGCATACAAAGTACTTCATAGAGTGACTGCCATTCATAGGTGCTCAATAAATGGTGGCACGATGAGGACTAGGATGTGGCAAGCTAGTTGCCCAGGGGACAGAAATTCACCCTCAGACTTACGCAGGTATTAGGCAGCACCTGGATTGAGGATGTCCTGGGTGCCATGCTAGCCTCATGCTAGTCCCCACCCTGACAAGCAAGAGGCTGTCATCCCACAGTGGTTCTCAGAGCCTCTGATTACATGAAAGCGACCCAGCCCCACCACCCAGAACTGCCTCCACCTAAAGCAGCAGGTGAGCCCAGTTGGGGGACGGGCTGCAAATGAATGAAGGTGTGTCTGGGGAGAGAGGGTTGGCAAGATGAAGAGTAGGGACACTTAAGGTGCTTGCTCGCCTGGGCACCAAGGGACCCCTACCTCCTCCAGGGGCAGGGGGCAGAGCCTCTGCCAACTGGCTGGACTCTCTATTCCCTGTTTAAACTTTTAAAAACACAAACAGAGGCTAGAGCAGCATTTGCATAAATCTCATTAGAAAAAGTGCAAGTTTCATAAATCTTGTGATAAATTAGTGCGATATCGTTCTTAACGTGATGTATTAATTTTAGGGCAAAATGAATGGTGCTGTGATCATTGTGGGTAATTATGAGTCTCCTCAAAGAGGAAGTGATTTCTGGAGGGACTGTTCTGGCCTCTTTCAAAGAGGGAGGATGGAAGGAGAGGGGGGCTGAGGGAAGGTGTCTTTCTCACCTGCTTCTCTGGTTGCACCTTATTTAGCTTCTCTTGCTGTTGAAAGGTGAGAAGTCGAGTTGGGTCTCTGGCTATGGGGTAGACAGTGGGGCCGCAGGAGGCAATGAGATTCAGAAGTCAGCTCTTGAGGCCCAGATTCCCCTAGAGCCAAGTTATCTTTGAAAGGAATTTTTTTTTTTTTTTTTTTTGAGACAGAGTCTCACTTTGTCACCCTCAGTATAGTGCTGTGGCATCACAGCTCACAGCAACCTCAAACTCTTGGGCTTACGTGATTCTCTTGCCTCAACCTCCCAAGTAGCTGGGACTGCAAGTGCCTGCCACAATGCCCAGCTAGTTTTTTAGAGACAGGGGTCTCACTCTTGTTCAGGCTGGTCTCGAACTCATGAGCTCAGCCAATCCACCCACCTTGGCCTCCCAGAGTTCTAGACTACAGGCGTGAGCCACCACACCCAGCCTGAAAGGAATTTTTGAAGGCCAAGACCTGGGCCCATGGAAGCTCTAACCTAGTGGTTTTCAGAAACGTGGTTCCACCTCCGTATGTTGACCATTTTGTTACAGTCTCTTGAGTGATCAAATTACAGAGGTTCTACTGTATATCTTTTATGTGGGAAGAAAGGGAATATAAGATAATACATACACATACATCCAAGACAATATACATGTATCCTGTCTTTTGTGTGCAATCAACATGGGGAAGATAAGCCAGAAACTAAAGAGACCGGTAACTTACAGAGGTGAAGGTAACCCCTGGGAGAGGGATGCAAAGAAAGACGGGGTGGTAGAAGTGGGTAGTAGGAATGAATAAAGAGTATCACTGAAGGGATGGGAAAGAAATGAACTTATGTAACTTTGGAAAACACCGTCTTGACTGGATACTGTAATGTTAAAGACAAAAAAATCTGTACATAAATGCTGTCATTAGATGGTAAATGTATTTCTCATAGAAGTATGGATTAACGATTTTGAAACTATGTGTGTACTGAAATTGCACAAATAGGTAAATGTTTTAGAATAAATGATAAGAATTGAATTTCTCACAAATAAGGAAAGAGAAGGCTTAAAGAAACTCTTGGGTTATTGGAATGTGAAAAAAAAAAATGTGGTCCTAACCAGCAGCGTTAGCATCACCTGGGACTTTGCTAGCACCACAGATTCTTAATCAGAAGCTCTGGGAGGGGCCCCTGAGTCTGGGTTTTAAATCAGCTCTCCTGGTGATTCTGATAAATACCCACATTTGAGAACCATCACTGTGACCCAGTGGTTCTTAACTGCACACTGGAATCACTTTGGGAGTTATGACAAAATACACAGATGGTGGGGCCCTGCATTAAATGAGTTAATTAAAATAGAATCCTTGTAGGGTAGGGCCTGGGCATCCTTATTTTTAGAAGCTCCCTAGGTGATGCTAATATGAAATCAGGTCAAGATGCGTGACTTCAAAGCCATGAATTGACTTTTTTTAATACTAGGATTTGGAAAATTTCAAACCTGGGATGTGACAACAGAGAAAAAATTTGTTTTTTTAAAATAACAAAATAAATACTCATGGGCCCACTATAGCTAGGGGCCCATGAGTATGAGCATGTGGAGACCTGGCCCAGGCCCACGGTGATAGCAATGGCTCCCACCCTTCCTGCACAGTAGCATCATCTGAGCATTTCAAACCTTCCAAAGTCCAGCTGGACCCAGACCAGTTAATCACCATCTTGGAGGTGTGGGACCCAGGCATGGGTATTGTTTGAGAGCTCCAGGTGATTCCAGTGCTCCAATAAGTTGGGGAACCACTGATATGTATAGGGCAGCGGTTCTCAACCTGTGGGTCGCAACCCCTTTGGGGATCGAATGGCCCTTTCCCCTTTCACAGGGGTCCCATAAGACCATCGGAAAACACATATTTCTGATGGTCTTAGGAGCTGAGACACTGCTCCTCATATGTGGGGGTCACCACAACATGAGGAACAGTATTAAAGGGTCACGGCATTAGGAAGGTTGAGGACCACTGTTACAGGGTTTCCTGCATCATAGTTTCTCAGACACATCGTGAAGATTTGCAGGAAACTTAGATGTCACCAAGACCCCGGATATCAATGTCCCAGCCCATTGGATTCACTTGGATCTGTTCATTTTCATATTTCGATGTTTGACTCATCCCTTTAGATTCTGAGATATGTGGTCTGGGGTCACAAGTGCGACAGGTGGGTTCCAACATGCAGCCATGCTGGACACCCATTGGGCTGAAGTGACCCTTTGTTGCACCCGGACAGAGGCCTGGAGAAGGGAGGACGTAGTGGAGAATCCCCCTCCAGTTAGCTACTACCCTCCCCCTACTTCGCATTTTGGGGACCATGATGGTAGGTTACATGAGCCAGCGCAGCCGCACTCCTGTGCTGTGGAGAATGTGACATGGGGTCACATGGAGCTCAGGGCAGGGGAGGAGCACCAGGGTCACTTCTGGGCAGGAAGGAGTCAGCATGTGCCATGTGCTGGCTGGCGTTTGGATAATCTCCTTGTGAGCCTTTAATGGCCTGCAGTGCTCTGTTTATTTTAATGATAATGTCAAGTTCAATTTGCCTTCATTTTTCCACATTTCCTTTTGTAAAGTTAATTGAACAATTCAATGAATTGAAAAGTTTCAGAAGAGAGGAAAAAAACACCCACCCCACTATTATCACTATTATTAAATCTGGTAACTACCATTTGGCTTTCCGGGCCCTGAGATAGGACTTGGGCCTGGGAGCTGCAGCAAGGACTCAGGAAGGTCAAACAGAGCCCCTTTTATTCATGGCTGTTTCATGCTCAGGCTGCTATTTTCTGGGCAGGAAAAAATATCCAGTCTACCATGTACTCTTGCTGCCAGCTCCATGATAGCTCATTCCCCAAGTATCTCAACCAGATTGTAACCCCTAGAGAGCCAGGGGTAGGTGGTCTATGCCCTTCTGTCCTCTAGTGCTGAGCTCCTGCCTTGAACATAGTGTGTGGCAAACCTTAATATTGCAGATATTTTAGCCGGACGGGACCTAAATGTGCTGCAGTAGAAACAGCATTGCATGGGGAGCTGAGGGACAAATCTGAATGTCAGCTCCACCACCTGCCAGCAGTTTAGCTGGGTGGCTCTGGAGTCATCACCAAGCCACCCAGCCCTAATTTCTCCTTTGTAAAACGTGCGTGCTGGCCACATCAAGAACGTGGCCCATGTACAGCTACCCACTCCTCTGCTGTGTCGCTGCTAGATCACCAAGTTCTTCCCTGCTGAACTCAGACGCAGCCTTGCGTGTTCCTAGAAACTGTGACCTACCTCGGGACCGACATGGGCATGGCCATGTGCATCCCACCCAAAGACCTCTGTGCTTTAGCTGTTGACATCAGCCTCCTCATGGTGTCAGTGGGGAAGAGGAAGCTCAGAGAGGTATCTGAATGATTGGCCCGGAGACACACAGCCAGCAACTTTGGCAGAGCCAGGGCCAGCCACGTCAGTTCTATGTCTGGCTGATTGTCTTGGTCTTAAGAGAGGGAATTCTCTGAGATTGCCTTGCTCCCAAACCTTCTTCTGTATCCCAAGCTTCCAACCCCCTGTCCTCCTGGAGCATTTGTCCCGAAGGTAGGGACACAGCTGTATACATGCCAAGTCTGCCAACAGCCCCAAGCCCATGGCGTGCTTCCCCAGGGCATCAGTGAAAGGCCTGGAGTAGTGTGTGGCACACAGCACTGTGTAGGTCTCCCTCTGAACATCAGCTGCAGGAGGGCAGCACTCCTGTCTGCTGTGTTCACTGTTGTGTCACCAGTGCCCGAGGGCTGCCAAGGCAGCAGGAGCCCAGGCAGTGTTTGCTGAGTGAGTGAAAGGAGGACTATAGCAGGAGGCTCAGTGAGGATTCCCAGCTCTGTCACATGCTGGCTGTGTGACTTTAGGCAAGTAACTTGACCTCTCTGTGACTGTGCTGTAGGGGCTTAGAGCAGGTAAGTGCCTGCGACCAGACCCGGCAGCCTTCTACAAGTGATGGCCCTTGTTTGCTATGTTGTGTCAGAGGCAGAAGAGCTCCAGGTTTCCCAGATTCAGGGCCAGGTCTCTCAAATATTGGTATGCAACATCTGATCTTTACTCTTGAGTACATTAATTTAAAAAAAGGCGTGTGTGGGCGGCGCCTGTGGCTCAAAGGAGTAGGGCACCAGCCCCATATGCTGGAGGTGGCAGGTTCAAACCCAGCCCCAGCCAAAAACTGCAAAAAAAAAAAAAAAAAAAAAAAGGCGTGTGTGAAATGAAAGGCAATCAGTGTATCAAAGGGACACCTGCACCCTCATGTGGCTTGCAGCCCTATTCACAGCAGCCAAGACATGGACTCAGCCTCATGTCCTTCAAAGCATGAATGGGTAAAGAAATGTGGTACATACATACAACGGAATACTATTTAGTCGGAAAAAGGAAGGAAATCCTGTGATTTTGTAGCAACATGGGTGGAACCAGAGGTCATTATGTTGAGTAAAATAAGCCAGGCACAGAAAGATGGGTATCACTGTTCTCATGTGTGGAAACTAAAAAAGTGAATTTCATGGAGGTAGGAGTAGATTGGTGGTCACCAGAGGCTGGGAAGTGTGGGGGGCGGGGTGAGTAAGATGGGATGGTACAAAATAGGTACAAAAATACAGTTAGAAAGAAAAAGTTCTAGTGTTCAATAGCATAATAGGGTGAATATAGTTAATAATAATTTAGTGTATATTTCAAAAGAGCTAGAAGAAAGGATTTGAAATGTTCCAGTTAATGGATCTCCTGAATTCCCTGATTTGATCATTGCCCATCACGCTCATGTATCAAAATATCACACATGCCCCATATTTGTGCCACCAGAGCCTCAGAGTCTATATTGTTCTGCTCTGTTTGATGCCTGCCTCTTGGCTGTCCAGGCACGTGTTTGCCCCTCTCTGACTCCTAGGAGACAATGGCTGTCTTGCTGGCAGGTGATAAGTGGGCTATGGAAAGCCAGGCTGTTGGAGAGGTGCCCCTCCACAGTCCCTGCCCCAAGGGTTCTCACCTCCAGACAAGAGGTCAGGTCCACTGGAAGCCCCCGGGTTCCATGGGGGTTAGTTGCTATGAGGCGAGAAGAGGCCTGTGTTCAGCTTCCAGATCTGGAGCTTAAATAGAAGGCTCCCTGTGAAAAGCTTTGAGGGTGGTGGAGTCAGGCAGACTTGGGTTAGAATCCTGATTCAGTTGCCCCTTGCCTGTGTGACCTTGTGTGGGTCACTTTAACCCTCTGAGCCTCAGCTTTCTCACCTGTGTGGCAGGGATGTAACCCTCTGTGTAGGGGCACTGTGAGAAGAAATGACAGGGTGAATGAATGAAAACCAGAATGTGGTGCCTGGCAAATGCTTGATGAATGCTAGCGTCCTTTCCCCAGTCAGCTTGTGCTGTCTACTCTGAGTGGACAGAGTTTCAGGAGAGAGAAGGTGTGAAAATGGCCTGTGGGTTAAAGAGATGGGGACAATGCCCTTTATCCAGGGCAGTCAAAGGTTAAGATAACCTTTATCTTAGTCAAAGGTTTTCTGATGGGTACAAGGGAGGGCAGGCTTGGAGACCACCTGCCTCTTAGGAAAGAGGGGAAAACTGGTCCCCTGGCTTCCCCCAGGTGGGTATAGGCAGAGCCTAGGACAAAAAAAACAACCAAAAAACGAAAAAAACCCAGCTCCTTCTGGCCATTGTGGTGGCTTACGCCTATAATCCTAGCACTCTGGGAGGCCAAAGTAGATGAACTGCTTGAGCTCAGGCGTTCAAGACCAGCCTGAGCAGAGTGATACCCCATCTCTACTAAAAATAGAAAAACTAGCTGAGCATTGTGGTGGCTTATAGTCCCAGCTGCTACTCAGGAGACTGAGGCAAGAGGTTCCTTTGAGCCCGAGAGTTTGACGTAGTTGTGAGCTATGATATCATATCACTCTACCCAGGGTGACAGAATGAGACTCTGTCTCCAAAAAAAATGCAAAAAAAAAAAAAAAACTCAAACCAAAAAACATAAAAAACAGCTCCCCTGAGGTCAAAACAAGTTCAAGGCCCAGGGGGCATTAAAGAGAAGGTATCTGACCTACCCCAGGAGAGTGAGGAAGGTAAACTAAGACAAATGAGATTATCCCCAGGCATCAGGGCATTTAAAGGGCCTCTCTGGTCCCAGAGAAGAGACAAATGAGATTACAGGCACCAAGGCCAGCTTGGGCTGAGGGAGGGGGAGGGGCAGACCGGGGGGGATGGGGAGGGGGAGGCCCTGGCTCTGGCAGAGACCACAGTCAGAATAGGAAGAGAGGGTGGGATAGAGGTGGGGTACCCAGTCCCCCATGGCCATAGTGGGGGTGATTGGGGTAGGGAGTTATTCTAAGAAAATCCTGGTCCTAACCCATTTTTTGGAATTTGGGGTTGAGACCTGTCATCTGTGTCTTCTGGGCTCCCCTACCACTGTGGCACAGCCCTCTCCCAGCTAGGGTCCCAGCTTCCCATTCCCCCAAATGAGAAGGGGCTTTGTCTGGTTCTTATTTCAGCCATAACCCATTCCTGCTTCTGAACTAGCCTATAGACTCCCAGGCTGATTCTGTCCTCCAGAACTTGGTGGATTGCTGGATTCTTGGTCCCTAGATGGGAAGGGACGGTAGATCATGGTTGTGTGAAGTCCTTTTAGGTCACAAATTGCAAAAGATTTGCTCTTACATGCCTGGTGGGATTGATGATAGTGGCTGTGTGGGACCCAGTGTTGTGAGGGATTCTGTAGTTGAGTATAGATTGAACAGAAAAGGGTGCTGTGACTGATTAGTAAGGTTTGTGCAGATAGGAGTTGTGACTGGCGAGTTCCTTGGCCCCTAGAAGAGCATTACTTAATCACCAGGGGAGGGGGTCAGGAGGAGGAGACACATGGCCCAGAACACAGCCTCTGCTTTTGGGGGTGACATCCTCTGGCCTGCTGTGCAGAGCCACAATGAATCTGAGAACAGAGAAGAGAGAGAGCTTGCCTGAGAACAGAGAGGAGAGAGACCTTCACAGCAGGGGTGATGTTTGGGCCATGCATTTAAGATGGGTTGGGATTTGAGAGCCAGCGAGAGAGGGAAGCGCCTTCTAGGCTGTAGGAACAGCAGCAGAGGCATGGGAGTGTGCGAGGGCAAGGTGTGCTTGCAGGAGGATTCCAATCCGGCAGGCTGGGCTCAGGGGGTACAGTGGAAAGTATGAGTAGCCAGGGAGCTTGAGGATGTGTTGGGAGGAGCATGGGACAGCGTGGCAGGGAATTCAGTTTTAATTCTGTGGGACCTGTGGGAGGTGCTTGAGCGGGGTATGGTACAATCAAAGGTGTGCTTTACAAGGAACACTGCTGCAAGGGGGAAGCACGTTTGTTCTCTTACCCTTACTCATTTCCAGCACACTGTTTCTGTTTGGGAATAAACATAGCTTTCCTTCTCCTCCTATCTTCTCACCCACTGCTGAGCTTCTGGGCCACTGCTCATCTAGCAGGCAGAGAGCCACAGCTAGACACAGGGATGGCGTGACACCAATCCCACCCTTGCCCTCCTGCAAATAACAACAATAATAGTAATAACAGTCATCTCAGCGATCAGCATGGGCCTAGCAGGGCTTCTAAGGAAGCGGTGATTGTCCCTCCCTTGCCTGGAAGAGAGATTGGCCTGCTACTGAGGGGGTGAGGCCATGGTGCAGCGCGTGTCACCAGCACTGCTCCTCCCTGGGGCCTTAGGGGTCTGCTGAGCAGATCCCATCTCCAACAGGGCCCCTGGCCTCTGGGATGGGGTGCACTACCCCAGGATGGGCTACTGAGCCCTCAGGAGAGGGTACACAGTCCCCAGGATGGGGTACAAAGCCAGTTCCTGAGAGACTCACCCCTAGAGATTGCACGACTATGATTCCACCTGTGTTCAAAGCCAAGTGCTATTAAGTTTGGGCATTATTAAGTTTTGAATAGTCATGCTTTCCCTGTCCATTAGTGTACATAGTTAAGAATTAACTTGCTATGCACTCTCTTCTCGTCAAAGTTCAGAGATCTTCATGACTTTGGAGAACTGTCTTCTCCTAACCCCTCTACACAACTGGCAGGATTCATTTATCTGCTCAATGACCATTCATTGAGTGCCTCTGGGGTGCTAGCCCCTGCTTGGGCTTAAGGATACAACAGGGAACGTGACAGGTGAAGCCTCTGCTTCCATGAAGCTTACACAGATGTTCTGGTGGCAGGTTAGTGGTTGGGGTAGGTGGTCAGCAAGTAGAGCAGATAAACAGATCTCTTCAAAGAGAAAAGACCTCAAAGAGACAATCCCTTGGGGTGTGGGTACACTGGGTGACCAGGTGTCTTGTTAGCTTGACTCTGTCCATCTGATTGACAATTTGAGGACATCCTTCCCAAGATAGTAACGCTTGACCTGAAAGGGGAACACTAAGAAATCCAGCATGTGGTGACTGGGACAGGAACATTTCCAGAAGAAGATATAGCCGGGACAAAGGCCCTGAGGTAGCCACACATGTGGCCTGTGGGGCCAGACAGGGGCAAGCCCGAGAAACCTGGGAGGTGCAGTGGAATGTGTTATCTTGGGTAAGATCTCTTGAGCTGTGGACATCATCTGATATAAGGGTATTTTTTAAAAAATTTAAATTGTAGTAAAATATACATAGCATAAAATTTACTGTCTTAGCCATTTGTAAGTGTGTGGTTCAATAGTCTTAAGTGGATTCACACTGTTGTGTAACCAACCTATGGAACTCTTTTTATGTTGAAAACTGAAATTCTGTACACATTAAGCAACGATTTTCCACTCTGCCCTCCCCTGCTCCCGGTAACTGCCACTCTACTTCCCGTCTCTGAATTTGACTACTCTGGGTAGCTGGTATAAATGGGATCAGACTGTATTCATCTTTATGTGACTGGCTTATTTCAGTGAGCATAATGTCCTCAAGGTTTATCTATGTTGTAGTGTGTGTCAAAATTTTCTTCCTTTTTAAAGCTAAATAACCATCGGATGTATGTACCACATTTTCCTTATTCCTTCATCCATGGATGGGCACCTGGGTTGTATCTATTGTGACGAATGCTGCTGTGAACATGAACTATGATTTAAGTTCTTTAATGTCCCATTTTCCACTGTGAGGTTAGGCTGGGCCCAGCCTGGGAAGGGTTGGTGTAGTGTGGAAAGTGGTAGCCTAAGGTGGACGAACCCTGAGGGCAGAGGGCCAAATTCCAGCTGCACTGATTGAGCCAGGAGCCCCAAGACTGAGCCTTTAAATCATCCTGGGATTGGAGGGGCTTTTCTCTGCATCTAAAATGTAAGCTATAAACCAGGCTGACTTACAGGCGTACGTACTGGTCCTGTTGTTTATGGCCAGTGTTTTTTTCTGATTGGTTGATGCCTGTTCTGCGCCCATTGTTAAATATTTGAATATTACTCTGCTATAAACAAACTCCAGCACTTCTAAATCTGGCTATACACAAGAGTCTCTTGTAGGGAGAACAGGGGCTGCTGTTTAAAAGTTTATATCCTGGGCTCCCCACCAGCCAAGAGAGTCAGCAGGGTTGGGAATCTGTAGCGTAAAAAGCTCTACAGGTGGTTCTAATGCACAGTCTTACAGGGTGTCTTATTTGGGTTTCCCCAGAAGAGAATTGGTGATACAGACATAAGTACAAGTGGTTTGTTAGGGGAGATTACAGGAAACCCAGGTTGGGGAGTAAGAATGTGAGACCAGGAAGGGAAGGAAGCCATGAAGATGCATCAGCAACCAGATCTCCACTTGGCAACTGGGGATTAATCTATTGGGCGCTACAAGAGCCAGTGTAGAACATGTCCCTCTGAGTTATGCCCTTGAGAGGTAAGAGAGCTGGGCCTCTCATTTTTATCTTCCATCTTGAGCTCTGTTAACAGTTTTAGTTCCCTGGCTGGTCCCATGCATGGCAGCTGCATTCTCTGATGGCCAAAATCCCACAAGCAAAGAATTCCAGGGACTGGCCAGTGGGCTGGAGTTTGAGAAGATAGTCTGTGCTGAGGGGTAGTGGGTAGGGGACCAATAGCACCAGCTCCCATCTCTGTCATAAAGGGGCACCCCAGCCTCTGTGAATCATTGTGTATCCTCCTTACCACTGAAAAGAATCCCAGGCCTCATCTATGGCTGGTGGGGATGTAAAAGGATGTAGCCACTGTGGAAAACCATTTACTGGTGCCTCAATAAATTAAACTTAGAATTACTATATGACCTAGCAATTTCACTCCTAAGTATATGCCCCCAAACAGGTGTTCAAACAAAAACGTGCACAAATGTTCATAGTGGCATTATGCACAATGGCCAAAAGGTAGAAATAACCCAAATGTCCATCAGCTGATGAATGGTTAAAGGTGTCCCATCCACGTGATGGAATATTATTCAGCAGTAGAAAGGAATGACGGGCCAGCATATGATGTGGATGAACCCTGAAAACATTATGCTAAATGAAAGACATCAGACGCCACGGGCCACATTTGTATACTACGACTCTGTTCAGGCGAGACGTCCAGACTAAGCAAATCCACAGGGGCAGGAAGTAGATTAGTGGCTGGAGGGAAGGAACGGGGAGTGGCTGCTTAGTGGGTATGCAGTTTCCTTGGGGGTGATGAAAATGTTGTGGAATTAGTGGTGATGATCACACAGCATTGGGAACACACTAAATGCCACTAAATTGTATACTTTACGTAGTTAAAGCGATACGTTTTTTGCGATGTGTATTTCACCACACACACACAACTCCAGTATTCTACAGCCTTGAGATGCAAGGGACACTCAGGTGGGAAACAGACTTAGTGTGTGGCATGTGTACTCCAGGGTCACTCAGCCAGGAGTAGTTCTCCTGAGTGGCTGCTACTGGAGGCGCTGGACTGGAATTGAACTTCACAAATTGGCTTCATTCCCATAGGAATGGTGGTGCTGGAAGCTTCCCCCAGTGATAAAACAAGCCCCCCTTCCCACAGAAGCCAGAGCTGGGCCCAGCTTGTGCAGAGCAGTTGAGCACGGTGGGGCAGGGAGGGGGAGTATATGCCCAGTTAGACAATTGTGGGGCGTCTTGTCTTAAATATAATAGTAAATCAGCACCTTTAATTAGTACACTTAGAAAAGGTCACTAGCAATTACCTGGGACACAAAGAAGGCACGAGCAGGCAAGAGCCCCCGAGGAAGCCAAAAAGGACCATTTTGAACAGCACATAATTGAGGGGAAAATGGATAAAAGTCTAGGAAATTATAGGGTGGGTGACAGCAACTGATGGCTCCATCCCTGTCCTGCTCAGTGCCCGCCCCCCTTCTTGGGAGGACCTGAGCGTCAGGGCTAAGAGAGCCATTTGGGATACAGGTCCAGTTGTGCAGTCTTGGCTAGAAAGCCACATTGGCCTTCCCCTTGGCCAGCTGGAAGCTTCGCCCCACATCCCTGTCCTATGCTAGGCACTGAAGGAGGTTGTCAGGTAAGGTGTACAGTCCAGAAGGCTGCAGACCACCACGGATTCATTGTACTATGGATAAGCAGGGCATTTGTAGGCCTCAGTTTCCCCATGTGCAGTCTACCCAAGGCATTAGGAAGAAGCTCTGTGTTTCCCAGACTTTGCCACTAAAGGTCCCCTGAGGGCAATGGAAAGGAAATGTATATTACTGGAAGTTGGGGTAGGAGGCTGGAAATTCTTTTTTAACTTTAGGTTATAATCTTTGATAAAGATTATAAAAATAAAATTAAAAATAAATTAAATGTGACATTCTGCTCCTGGTATGTTCTGGTTTAGTATAAAACTATTGTCTATCATTGGTAATATAGATAGTTTGGGATGATAAGCTTGGTTTACCTATGGCTTTCACAGACCCCCTCGTATCTAGAAAGAGCATAAACTGGGAAATCTGGGAGTTTGGAAGGTTGGGTTTGAGTCTTGACTTTGTCGTTCATCATCTTCCTTCAGGCAGCTTGCTAAATGCCTTTGGCGTCTTTGACTCTAAAGTGGGAAGGTTAGGGTCTGAGGTTGTTCTAACTTTGTTCCATAATTTTACTCCTCTTCCCATTGAATTGGGTGCTACTATGTGCTGCTCTGTTGTTCTGGTGCTTGACCTTGGAGAGGCTGCTTTGCCTCTCTGAGCCTCAACTTTCTAATCTATAAAATGGGTAGAATAATGATCCACACTCAGAGTTGCTAGGAGGATTAAAGAGAGAACCCATGAGAATCCTTGAGATGCTAGAGCAGTGGTTCTCAACCTTCCTAATGTTGCAATGTATTTTCATTGTTACGAAGGGGTCATGACCCATAAGTTGAGAACCACTGTCTTGCAGGCATCCTCAAACTTTTTAAACAGGGGGCCAATTCACTGTCCCTCAGACCGTTGGAGGGCCGGACTATAGTTTTAAAAAAAAAAAACTATGAACAAATTCCTACGCACACTGCACGTATCTTATTTTGAAGTAAAAAACAAAACGGGAACAATTACAATTCACACTGAAGCATGTGGCCCGCAGGCCATAGTTTGAGGAGCCGTGAAGAAGTGTAGCATCTCAAAAGCGTATTGAATGCCTACTATCTTCCTCTTCCAAGCTTTGGACTTCCAGCTAGCATCTGATAGGATCATGTCAATGGAAGTCCTAAATCTTGAGTTTACATATCAAGTGTTGAGATGAGTGAGGTTTAGAAACAAATGTGGGCTGGAGGTTCCAAATACCTGCAATGTGGATTCCATCTCAGACATTTGCTAACCATGAAGCTGTGATAAATTACTTCATCACTCTTAGTTGCCTTATCTGTTACATGGAGAGAATAACAGTAAGGACTAAATGAGTACATGGAACTCAGTGCCTGGCTTATAATTAAGACTCAAAAATGTTAGCTATCATTGTCATGTTACAACTGTTCTTTTAAAAGTTCACTTATCAAAGCTCATTAGCTTTCTTTTCTAGATAAAATGTCCAGAATTTGTAATTCTTTCTTTCGAACTAGATCCTTAGAGCTATGTGAGAGCCAGTATTTGGGGAAGAAGATGTCTGTTTCATTTTATAGTGTAAACTGAAACCTTGAAAGGAGTGATTTGCCCAAGGCCACAGTTCTGATCTAACTGCCCCTCTGAGAATCAGATGAAGACTATATATACTGTCTTTGGAAAATGACATGCTGTACATGCATAACATTTTGGGTATAGTTTGTGGGAGTTTAAGAACCTCCTGAAGCTAAAGTGACCAACTATCTCATCTTGCCTGGGGCTTTCTGATTTTTAGCACATGGCCTTGGAAATTCCACAGTCTTAGGCAAACCAGGGCAGTCACCCTACCTGAAAACTACATAGGGAGCCATGAACTGCAGGAGAACATACTTCTTAGGCAGGGTGTAGGCCAGGCATCCTGTGCCCAAGTGGCCTCCGCTCAGGGCTTTGCTTCCTGGTGAGGGGTGACACCTACCTCTCAATCCCCTTTTTGAGGATAGAAGCTAGAATTTGTCACCTGGTTCTACATGGGAGTTCTTTGAGGCTGTGCTATGTCTTCTTAAGCATATCACAAAGCAGGCCACCTAGTCACTCTTGAATGAATGCCAGGAGGTTTTGCAAAATTTTCTGACTTAGAAAAGGTGCTTCTATTCACAAAAGACAGGAACCCATTACAACTGATTTAGGCCAAAGAAACGGTATCAGGGAGGAAGGGACAGTTATAAGCTCATATAGCTAAGAAGTCCAGAGGATGAAACTAATATCAGGCACTGCTAGCTACAGACCCTCAAACCATCAGGAATCTGCATTTCTATACACCGTTTGGCTATTTTCCTCCTTTTGCTTCATTCTAGGGCAGGCTCTTCCTGTGTGGTACCAAAGATGGATGCCAGTGGTACTAATTAGCAGCCCCCATAGAAATAGAGCTCCTCTTTCCCAGTAGTTCCAGCAAAAGTCCCAGGGCTAGCTTTGATTGGTTACTTTGGGTCACATGCCCATTCCTAAACCAATCATCATGACCAGGGAGATGGAATGCTCTGATTGGCTAGAGATGAGTTATGTTATGTTATGTTATGTTATGTTATGTTATGTTATGTAATGTAACATAGGACTTGAAATATTGGGGGTCTACCCTCAGCTGAACCCCTTGGAGAGAGGCGTCTTCAAATTAAAATTAGAAAAAAGGACCAGGCATAAGTTGCAGCTGTTCCTTACACACCCAGAGCATGGTGAATGGTGGTTCCCTGCTACTGCCATCAGTATGGCTGTGACAAGTGACCTAGGAAGGAGGAGGGAAGACTGGGTCAGAGCCCAAAGGTGCACAGTTCTTAGGACAATCAGTGACCTGCTAGAGGTTTGTTGAGTGGTTGCTCCCTGCTGGGAGCTCAGCCATCTGAGCAAAGTGCTAAGCAATGTACCTGACCTCCCATATTTGCCCTCTGCTCTCTCCCTTAACTACATCAGGTTCCTCTGTGACCCAGTTGCTGGCCCGAGACATGGACAATGACCCCCTGGTGTTTGGTGTGTCTGGGGAGGAGGCCTCTCGTTTCTTTGCTGTGGAGCCTGACACTGGTGTGGTGTGGCTCCGGCAGCCACTGGACAGAGAGGTATGACTTTCCTATACACCTGCCCCAGTCCTTTCCTGGGGGTAGGAGAAGATCGTGGGGCAAGGTGGCTCACCATTTTTCAGAGGCCTTCCTCTGAGACCCATTCTGACTCTGAAGAAGCATCTTTTTGCCTCAAGGATAGTGGTCTTCAAGGGCCAATGCTGATGACCCTCAGGATTGGAATGGAATGCTGAGGGGATGACTCAAAGCAAGGGGCAGCATTGGATAGACAAGGGTACAGTGAGCCTGGGTTCATCCTTTGTATAATGGAGACTAAATAGCTACCTTCACCTCCCAACCAAATGTTCCTCCAAAGAATACTTTCCAGAGAAGCAAAGATTGATGGCACAGTAGCACTTAGCAAATTAAGATAAGGGTTTGAACACAACCTCAACCCTTACCCTCTCCTTGCATTTGAGAAAGGACCAACAGAGGTGTCTAGCAACTTGCTCAATATCACACAGCAGTTTAGAGGCCGAGCTGAGGCACAGATGCTTGACTTGTCTCTTCTATTGCTCTTTTAAGGCAGGGAGCCATATTCCATACCTGCTTCCCCAACCCAAAGGCCAATGCTAATTTCTAGGGAAGATAGCTGGTCCTTGGCATGCTCCTAGGGCAATACTGGAGCCCCCCAGCTCTTCTTAATACCCAGACCCAGGACCTCTGCATGCCTCTCTAATTCTGTCCTCTTCCCTCCCTCCTTTTTCTTTCAGACCAAGTCAGAGTTCACGGTGGAGTTCTCTGTCAGCGATCACCAGGGGGTGAGTGACCGCTGGGCCCCTGCTGCCCTGGGAGGCGTGTCCCTGGGCTCAGCCCCCTGGGTGGAAAGAGGCCATAGACAGTGGCAGCGCTAATTCCCCACCCTTCTCTTTCCAGGTGATCACACGGAAAGTGAACATCCAGGTCGGAGATGTGAACGACAACGCACCCACATTTCACAATCAGCCCTACAGTGTCCGCATCCCTGAGGTAGGAGCTGCCAAGGTCACATTCCGGGGTATGGGGGCTGCTGCTCTCTGGCCACAAGGGATGGCCTTGCTGAATGATGTACTGAGCTCCCCATCCCTGGAGTTATGCAAGCAGAAGTAGGAGGACCACTTCTGTCAGAAGCCATCCAGCACTGAGTACTGGCAAAGTGATGAATCAGAGGGTCCCAAACACACCTCAGCAGAATTTTGGGAGGACTGGTGAAGAATCAGGTGGGGAAAGGGAAGTTCTGGCTTTTCTTCCCCTGCCCACACCTCAGCCCCAGTGTCAACCCTGGGGATGGGTGCCAGCCTGGGGCCAGGCATTGGGGCCTGCAGGGGGTAGGTGGGAGCCTTATGCCTGAGGCAGGGCCTGCCTTGGCTGAGCCCACAGCTCTAGCTGGCATCTGCTGTGGGACAGAAGTTGAGATGGAAAGGTGTCACACCCTCTTTCCTTCCGTTCACAGTTGAGGGTGAACCTTGGGCAGGCCTCACCTCAGGCCTTCTTGCTTTGGCCAGATTCAGGTCCACTCAGGACACAAGGAGCATGTTAAGGGCAGGGGCTTTGCTCAGCCCTATACAGTGTCCCACTGTCTGCCTGGCCCAGTTTTCTCTGAGTATGTTTGCATGAGTGCATGCGTGTAAAATCAAGCTATTGCTAGTAATTGAGAAGTACAAATTATTGCATTACAAACGGTTCGTTAATAAGCTGGCTGCTGGTGCCCGATGGCACCAGGGTTCTTGTTGCTTGCTGGCCCTCACCCAGGTGGCTAATGGCAGTCTTGCAGGGCTGGCAGTTAATGATTCAAAGACCCTTAAGGTGGTGGGTAAAGAGCTTCTAACTGGGTGTCCTTCAAGGCTCTGGGCTGGGCAGCAGCAGTAAAGGGTTGGGATGGGAGCAGTGGGCAACAGAACCCTCTGGAAGAGCAAATTGGCACCATGGCATTTGAGTTCTAATCCTTTTATGTTATCAGCCATTGGGTCAGAGAACAAAAAAAGAATATACTATTCAATTCACATATCAGTCTCCACAGGGCAGAGTGACTTGCCTGAGGTCACAAGCTTTGACTTTGAACTTCCCAGCTTCCAGGGCAGGCTCAGACTCCCCCAAAGGTGACAAGATCTGGTTCCTGTACCCCAGTCCCTGGCCCTCATTACTCAGCTGTTATGCTAGACAGAGAGAAGGACAAATGCTTGGGTGGGATGCAGTGAGGCACTGTGCCCTTCTCCTGTCTGGGGTGGGACAGGAGGGGACAGCCCACAGTCCTAAGGATGGGAGCACGGTGCCCTGAGCTGTGGCTGGGGTGCCAGGGGACTGCAGCTTGGCTCCAGCTCTCTCTCATTTGGAAGTCTCCCTAATTTAATTAAGGGTCTCTACGTGCCAGCCTGCACTCTGGGCCTGGGCTCAGAAACCAAGGGCACAGCTCAGAGTTAATGAGCCTTGGACCCATTGCTCAGCTGCCATCCTGGCAGGCATGGCTGCCCTCTGCCTTCCCTCTCGGGGGGCAGCAGGCAGCAGCACTGGTGAAGGGACGAAGGGGTGCTTGCCTCCCCCCTGGCCCTGGGCTAGGGCCAGGCTTTTCCTCTTCTGTTCCAGAAGATGTCACCTCCAACACCTAGCTCTATTGGAATCGCCTGGGATTTTCCAAAGGCCTCGGCCTCCAAGGAGAGAGTTTCTTCAGTCATTCATTTATTTAACAAATATTTATTGAGAGTCTGCTGTGAGCTCGGCTCTGATCCAGGCCCTCAGTGCACAGAGACCTGGGAGACCACAGGGATGGGAATAGCGAGAACTAGTACTAGAGTCAGGGCCCCGAGGCCTGGCCCCTGCTCCACTTCTGGGCTGCTTCCTTTGTCTGGGCATGTCACTGCTCCTCTCTGTTCTGTGGCCTTCCTTATCTAATAAAAACGGAGGGCAGGCAGGATAAAATGACCTGCCTCCTGCCCATTTCATGAGGGGAGGGGAGGCTGAAAAGGACATAGTCCTTGGAGAAAAGCCCATGTGGTTCACTCGCTTGTGCATTTACGTGCCCAGGTCACTTCAGTGGCCTGATACTCGATGCCTTACTTGGGGCTGCTCTGCGTGATCAGTGGGGATGTGGTGTCAGCTGGACGGAGGCTGGGCCACTCCTGACCTGAGGTGGCTTGGCACTGACCAGCCCTGGCCTGGTGTGGTCACCTGAGCTGGAACTTAGCTGCCTGACTCAGGCCCCAGCTGGGGCACCAGGACAGGATCTGCTGGCCCCTGGCCGAGAATTGAGCCCAGCATTTCTTGCTTGCACCGAAGCCATCCTGGAACCCCAGGTCCTGCCCTTGAAAAGTGTGATTCAGTGGCAGAGGCCCTGAAGATGTGAACAGGGTGACAAAGCCAGCCAGTGACATGGCGGGGGTGAGGGGAGCACAGCAAACTTTGTGAGGCGTGAGGGCCAGATGCCTGTGGGAGTGATGAGGAATCTCAGCAGGCTTCCTGGAGCAGGTGTGTTTCCAACAGACTGTGGCTGAGGGGGGCAGCGGATGCTCATGGGAGGAGGGAGATGGGAGACAAGACACTGGGTTCTAGGGCCAGCAACTGTCCAGGGTAGACTTGAGACTTGTCACTGCCCCTCTGGCTGACTTCGGCCCCAACAACTATCAGAGTAGCTGGACTAGGGCCCTTCCAGGGCCGGCATCCTGTAATCTGAGGATGGAACCCAGTACTTTGTTGCTCCTCGAGGCCTGTTGGAGAGGCGCTATCCATTTAGCTCCCCTGTGGCCGTCTCAGCCACCTGCACCTGTGCCTTACCTTCCTAACCATTGCCCTAGCCCTAGGGCCCTAGGAAGAAGGGATCTATTGGGCTCAGTACCAGAGATAGGCACAGGGTATCTGTTCCTAAAACAGATCTACATGAGAACAAACTTTTAGACAACGAGGCCTCCCTCTACACACAGTTTACTCCCCTGCCTTGCTAGGATGTTCTGAGCTTCCCATCCCTGGAGTTATGCAAGCAGAAGCAGGAGGACCACTTCTCTCAGAAGCCATCCAGCCCTAAGTGTTGAGAAAGTGATGAATCAGAGGGTCCCAAACATGCCCCAGCAGAATTTCTCGGGGACATATTTCTGACCTCTGCAGTTCTGAATCAGTGGTTTGGGGAGCACCACCCCAGAAAGCTGCATTTTAAACAAAGTCCTCTGTGACAGTGGGACCAGCCATGCTTGGTTTTCTGAGAGGTGCTGAGGGCAGCCCTTCTTGGATGAGAACTTTTGGTTCTGCCTGAACACATGACCCGTGGGGACCCAAGTCCCTCAGGTCACAAACAGTGGGGGTTGGGAGGCCGGTCAAGGCCAGGCACAGGCTCTTCCTCAGGAGGAGTCCTTTGACCCCTGCCCACTCCTCTTTGGCCCCTCACTCCCACTGAAAGCCCCTGGCCAGTCCAGCCCCAGCTCGGGAACAGCCAGGCAGGTGTGTGTTTGGGTTTGTTTGTTCTTGGTTCCCCTCTTGCCCACCCCTCTCCCCTCACTAAGCTGTTCTCCATGTAATTATCCATTTTATCAGGGTGAAAGGCCCTGCAATTCACTTGTCGAAGCCCTAACGAGGCAGCGTGGATGCTTTCAAGTCCGTAAAGAAAAGGGAAATCCTGCTAGAATTGGCAACTTAATTCACCAAGCCAGCCTCGACAGACCTCATTAAGTCCCCGTGTATTCATTTCAGGCTAATGGCTGTCATGCTGACTGCTGTTTGATTTGCTGTAATAGACTTTTATGGCGTTCCAATTTGCTCAAACGTGTTTGCCTGTGTCTGTGCCCAGCGGTGCTGCTCCAGCACCTCCGTTAGGGGCACGTGCCTGCCTTGCTGACCTTCAGCACTGCCCTGTCTTGCCCCGCCCTGCTTCTCCTGGGGCCACCCTCTCAGCCCTCCAGTGTGGCCCAGGGAGGTGACCCTAATGCCAGGGTATTTGGGCAGGAGGTGAGCGTAAAGTTAGAAGTTAGAGGGGGTACCAGGTGGCTCACTGGGTCAGAGCATCATGAGGGCCTTCTGGAGTCTCAGGGACGGCTGTGTCCTTGACATTCTGACACATTCAACTCTTAAGCTGGGAAGCCTAGGCTTTTATCCATGTGACCTCAACCTACCTTTCCTAAGTTACCTTTTGGTATTATCTTCTGATGTTTCACCACATGAATTCTCCTATCAGCCAAAGGGCCAATACAATGGCTCTCTCTCTCTCTCTCAATACACACACACACACACACACACACACACACACACACACACCCCCCCCATACTTTTCTAACTGGTACCAGAGTTCAGCCTAACTCAACTCTGCCTATCCTTCAGTCCAGATATGATCTACTAATTTTTTTCTAAATGAGCACAAAAAACATTTGTTGAACAGCAATTGAGCAGAGCCCAGGGATTCTAAACTGAGTTGGACATGTGGGGTAAGGAAAAGGACCCTATCACTTGCCAGCTGTGTGACTTTAGACCAGTGTCTTAACCTCTCTGGGCCCCAGTTTTCATATCTGTAAGGTGAGCAGTAAGATCTGTCTTGAAGATTGTTGTGAGAGCTATAATGATGTAGGTAGGAAAAGTCCTTGGGCCAATTCGTGGCTCGTAGTAGTACCTCTAAGGTAAAGGTAATAAAACACTGGTAAGACCAAGATCTTTGTCCTTAGGAAAGGTAATTTTACAGAGAAAGAAAGTAAGTAAAAGTCTGACTACACCTGAAGCACCTAAATGTATTAAATGCCATGGTAGCTTTGTATTTGTGTAGCGTGATAGAAGCACTGTGGTCTGTACATGGGGGTTATTTGTTTAGGGCCTTAGATGATGAATAGGAGTTTGTTAGAGACGGAGACTCTGGTATCTCTGAATATCATTCACTTTCTGAGATCCTTTGAACTCTTTGCATATATTAGAATTTCCCAAAAGGAGAGGTGAACTCTAACCCCTGATCAGAGATCCTGCTGAAGAGGAACAGTAGCTGTGTGGGTATGTATCCCTTGCAGGTCCCCACTGCTATCTCATGGAAACAAAGCCAGGCTGGAAGTGGGCCCCTTGGGTCTTTGCCCAGGTCTCTGTGACAGGTCATACGCAGATCCTCGTTGCCCGTGGTTTCAGGTGACCAGTTTGAGGTGGGCACAAGGCTGCTTGTGGGGACAGACTAGAGCTGACAAGACAGAAGGAGAGAGATGTAGAGTCCCTGCCTGAGCCTCAGTGCTGGCCGAGGCGGAGTCAGAGTCAGAGTCAGACCCCAGGCTCCAAGCCACACCATCTCTATGTCACTTAATAAGGACAGGAGAAAGTTACTCAGCTCCTGTACCTCTTTACTAGAGAAGGGAAAGTGGAGAGGAGAAGCATGCTCCTGGAAACAATTTGTCAATGAAACTACATAAATAATAATTTCTATAATAATAATAAGTTGATGTTGTTATTGTTGAAGCTGTGTTTTCTGTGTGGGGTTCCACCGAGCCCTCACTGCCACTTCATGGGGCAGTCACTCTTGTTATTCCCATTCTGCAGATGCAGACATGGAAGTAGAGAGGTAACGTGACTGGCCCACAGCTCCAAGGGGTGGAACCGTGGTTAGGAGACAGGCCTGGTGTGGATTTTCGGGAAGGAGCTTCACTTCTACCTGCAAAGTAGAAATAATTGTACCTGCTTTGCAAACACTGCTGTGCGATCATGTATGTTCAGTTCTTAGCATGGGGCCTGGGGTAAGCAGTGCCCAGTAAATGGTTGTGGCTGTCATTGTTAGTGAGCGTGTCTTTCCCATTGGACTGAGCAAGGCCCGAGCATGGTCACCTGCATGTCCTTAGCACCCAGCCCAGAGCGGAGCATGTGAGTGGTGCTTACTGAGTGTCTTGAATGAACAGACTTCTCAAAAGGACAGGGCCATGCTGCTTCCTCTGCTTCTTGGATGGTTGTGAGGACAAAGGAAAATTTATGCAGAGTGCTGTCTTTTTTTTTTTTTTTTTTTTAATTTCAGTTTAGTATGAGGGTGCAAGTGATTAGGTTACATTCTTTGCATTTCTAAGGTAAAGTTCAAGTTATAGTTGAGCCCTTCATCCAGGAGGTATACCCTTTCATTGTACCCATTAGCTATGAACTCACCAAACCTCCTCCCTCCTCTGTTTTCTCCTCTCCCTTTTCCCCACTTCCCCCACTTGAATACACTTGTGTTTTTCTCTCATGTGGGTGTGTCATTGTTTTTCTGTTGCTTTCCTATTTGTATTGAGTATATTGGATACTTACTTTTCTATTCTTGTGATACTTTACTAAGAGGAATGTGCTTCAACTTCATCCAGGTAAATACAAAAGAGGTAAAGTCTCTACCTTTTTATGGCTGTATAGTGCTCCATGGTATATATACCATGTTTGTTTGTTAATACATTCACGAGGTGTTGGGCATTTGGGTTGCTTCCACGTCTTGGCAAATGTGAATTGAGCTTATACAGAGTGCTTTGACCCCAGCCTCTCTTGCCAAGGTGAGAGTTTACTTACTAAGCACAGCCCAGAGTGGGGTAAAGAGCTAGGCCCGGTCCTGGGCTGGAGAAGTTGAGTCCACATGGGCCCATGCCTCACCTTCCTCCTAGACCCTGAGAGCAGCTGGGCTGCTGCCCACTGGTTCCTGGATCTCAGCCATGCCATCCTCTGTGCTGTGGCATGTGGGAAGCCCTGGATGGTAGCCAAATGAGGTCCAAAGGGTGCAGAGGGGGACTTGGGCCAAAGTGGCCAGCTAATCAGCGCCCACTGTAGCCAGCAGCAGTGCCCCCAGCTTCCCTCCTGGTGGCAGCACTCCTGTCAGGCACTGAATGATTTATAAACTGCATCCTCGGGTTGTTTCTAGAGGTGGGGGAGGGGCGGGGCTCCCACAGGCCTGTGCCTGCTGTTCCTCCCTCTGCAGTGTCAGCTCCACTCACGAGCGTGTCATCTCCCACGCCAGGAGAGGCAGCCCCTTGACAGTCCATATTAATTTATACCTCGGGGCCACGGTGCCCGGCGGCCCCTCTGCATCTGTAACCACCTGCCTATTGATCTGGAGGGGAGACCAATAAATCATCCCAGGGCGCTGGACTCCTGTGGGCAAGAGCCGGAGTGGGTTTGTTCTGGCCCAGCGATGTCTCTATGGCACCTGAGACGCTTGCCCCTTCCCTGTCTCCTTCCTCCATGAGCACAGTGCCACACACCTGGAACCTTCCTTGCAACCAGGACAGCACACTCTGGGCTTGTCATGATGAAGGAACATGTGCACAGGGCAGAGGGGCAGGGCTGCCCTTGCCTCACGGCCCTGGGGGTGCTTATTTACATAATATCATCTGTATCTCTGAGTGTTTCTATTCTTTTGTCTCTCCTGTGTAAGTTAGGGGAGAATTATTATTTCCATTTTATAGATGAAAGAAACCTAGGCCAAGACAAATTCACTGACTTCTCTAAGTCCTCCAGAGTTGGATACACCTGCAAATCGCGCCATCGTCTTCCATCTGGTGTCCTGCCTCATAAAGGGGCCCATTTAACTCTTCCCATGTTTCAGCACCCTTGCATGTGTCTTTTTGCAATTTGCCATGGGCTAAATGTCAGCCTGCTTCCCTTGCTTGCAGAGAAGAGTCAACATTTTTTGCCACCTCATTCTGGTCTTAGGTGCCCAGGAGGTAATAAATGGAGTCTCATAAAACTATGGCCCAGAGAGCTCAGCCCAGCCACACCAAGGCTCCTCACTCTCTCCTCCAGCCAGCGGAGTGGGGCCAAGGACCCCCCTGTCTCCCTGTAACCCTCATAACACCCCTTCTTCCATGCCTGTGGGCACCCTCCACCACCCTTAGCATCAAGAGAGAGGACAGTGTGGGAGCAAGAGATGGAGGGAGCCCAGATGTAATTAAAATTATTATTTTGTTTTAATGGTAATAATGTTCTTAATTATGTCGGTTTCCTCGCCGATTCTGGCTGGGAGTCTTTGGGGGCCCATATAATTCTATTGCAATGACTGCAGGACCCTCTGTCATGCATACGAAGCAGGATGACTGCAAAGCCCGGCTTGTGCGCATTAGGGATTCTCTGGCACACACCGGACACCTTTTATTGTGCCCCCGCCCTTTAAATAAGGGACCTCCAAGTGGAAGGAGACAATGGCGGCTCTGCATGCTCTGCTGCAGTGCTGGGCCGTCAGCCCCAAGCGCCTGGAGTCCATCTCATCTTTTAGTCCCTGAGGTGGGGCCTGTTGGAGACAGGTCTCTGGCCCTCACCCCTTTTCCTCCAAGCACAGGGGGCCCCCTGGAGGCAGGCTTACAAAACAGAGAGCTAGGAAGGTCCCACCTGCAGCAGGTGGGCAGCTTTGGTTTCCCTGGACCCTGAAAAACCTCTGCCCATCTGTGGCATGGGTTCCTTGCCATGACACATTGTGATGGGGCCAGGCATGTGTAGGTTCTGACTTCACACCAGGAGGCCATGAGCAAGATGTTAGTCTCTCTAGGCCTCAGTTTCCTTGTCTGTAAAATAGGGATACTTGGACTTGTAAAAGTTCAATGAGATCACGTGTATGGAGTATTACACACATACTCGTGGGTAATTGATGGGTATTACCCATCATTATGGAAAGTTCTCTGAGAACTTAGGAAGAGTTACTTGGACATCCAGGGATCCCGACAGGTAGGCTCCATCAATGTGAGCTGATGGGCTAATGTCAGGGTGTTAGTGGTCAGGAAGCTGACAGCCCAGTGGGAATCAGGAAACGTGTGGAAAAAATGAAATAAAGACATGACAAGGAAAAAATGAAACAGTCACCAAGAAATAACTAGTGATAGGCTGAGAGTACTCCAAATGCACTTATTGAAACCAGCACAGGGTGATTATCAAGGTAACTTAATCCAACCATATGCAGTTGGGCAGCACAGCCAAGAGGGGGTAAAGGACTTGTCCAGGGTCGCTGTATCAGGGGCAAAACACCAAAGCTCACAGGCGGCTGGGAAGATTGTCTGGGACTTGGGTTCTAGAACCTGTGAAATGGAGCCCATGCCTGGGCCAGAGGCACGGTGTGCTTTTCTCAAGCAAGGGCTGAATGCCCAGAGCCAGGCTGTGTAGCCCCCAAGCCCGTGAGCAGTGGACTGGGGGTGTGTCTTGATGCAGGTCACAGGTACCCACGAGTGTGGTTTACCATCGGCTTACTATGCTGTTCTCTCCATTTCTTGATGCTCTGGGATTCTGTCTCAGCCCCTCAACTTATCCTAACAAGTCCAGAGTACTGTCCAAACAGCCTGGGGACAGGCCTGGCACCCCCCGTGACACTGAGGCCCACCACACAATAGGCTTGTTTTGATGTGTTTGTGGGCAGCCTGACCCCCTTGTTTTCTACCAGGAGAGGGAAAGAAGAGAGTGAGAGAGCTTTTGGTTGATGGAATTGTTATAATTTCTCTGATTCCTTAGCAGCCTTTAATTACTTTGCAACTTCGTGGTGCTGGCTAGAAGCTGTGAGGGCTGGGCTGTCCCTCTTTATAATACCCTTAAGTGGAAACTGCCTGTCCATCTATTAAAAAGCCCACTCTTCTCTCCAGATGAGATAATGCTACCGAGAGATTTCACCCAGGGTGTAATCACTAGGTACAATGTGATCGTCCCCACTCGCTGTCTTCTTCCTCAGTCAGCCAGCCCATCTCCCAGGCATGGGGCATCACCA
Organism: Perodicticus potto; assembly: GCA_963574655.1. Taxonomy (NCBI): domain Eukaryota; kingdom Metazoa; phylum Chordata; class Mammalia; order Primates; family Lorisidae; genus Perodicticus; species Perodicticus potto. Next base: position 28,253 of record CAUYRH010076945.1, read on the forward strand.
GCCACCAAGAGCCAACACTCGGTCATGTCCTTGTGCAGGAGGGTCACAGGCTCAAGCTGGTCCCCTTTCCCAGTCCTGCCCACCAAGAGATGGAAAAGGCACGGGAGGATTTTCCCACTGACCCCTTCCCATCTCTGTACCTCCCAGTCTGAGCCCGGACACACCTCCCATTGTTCCCAACACGAACTCTACATTTCAGAAATCCATCCCATTTGCATAAAACTTGAAGCTCTGGGCATTCCTGTCCTCCCTGTCTTTAGCCCGCATTATAGAGCAGTCTCTTTTCTGCTGCCTGGCCTTTGTTCATGCTGTGCCCTGCCCCAAGATTCAAGCCCACTGCATCATTTTCTTCCCACCATTAGCCAAACCCCACTTTTCCTTCCTCAGAATGACCCACTGGGAGAGGGCTAGGGAGGCTGGTCCTCTGTGCCTCTTATTTATAGATAAGCAAACGATGTGTTAGAGAAGCCATAGCAGTTGCCCACTTCAGAAGTGGCCACTGCAATCTGACCCCAGGCCCTTTGCTGAGACTCCTGTCCTCTGGACTGGAAGCACAAGTGTTTGTCCTTAGAGGTTGCTCCTTACACACACCCCACCTGACCTTCCAGCCCCACCCTGGGTGGACCTCCTGCCTCCAGACCCAGGTGGTCTGGGTGCTGAGTGTTCCTCCAGCTTTCTCAGGCCTGGGAAGCACCGCCTGTTTGGTCACCTTCCTGTGCACACTAGAGGGGTGACCAGTGAGGTAGCGGGAGGCGAGCTATAACCTGGAGCAGGCGTGAGCCCCACCTGCAGCTGGAGGACTTCAGGGAGTCACTTCACTCTGCCAGGGCTCAGCCTGCCTCTCTGTTAAATGCGACTGTTCATCCTGGGCCTGTCTACCCCCTGCTGGGGATCGAGGATAGGAAGGCCTCACGCTTAGAGCCTCATGCAAGTGGCATGGATTAACCTCTGAAGCATTTTCTATAGTGACCCAGCAGGCTTCCATAGGTTTGTTTTATTTTCTTTTTTTGTTTTTGGGTAAACATATCATTTAAGCACACATATGGAGAAGTAAACAAATGTGTGCTCAGCTTTGTGTGTAACTGCAAAGGGAACATGTTTGTGTAACTGTTCCAGATCAAGGAACGGAACATCACCTGGACCTGGAAGCCCCCTCATGTCCCTCCCAGCTACCCCCATCCCTCAGGGGTCACCACTATCCTGGCTTCTAACTGTGGACTGCTTTTGTCTATTGTCATTTATGATACATGTTCCCTTAGGTTTTTATTATCACCTAAGCCTCGGGAACAGACAGCCAGCTTCCTCTTGGAGGCCATTCCCAGCAGTGGGTAGGAGCATTGTATCGGGAGTCCCAAACCAGAGTGGCAATTCTGATCTTACCGCCTACATCTGGGGGTCACTGGGAAACTTACTGTTTCTGATCAAATGGGCATGGGTGTGCTGCTGACACAGCGCTGCCACTGTGCAGGTGACATGGGACAGACAGCCTGCCCCTGGCATGTGTTGGAGGGACTTCCCTCAGTCATTACCTCAGGACACCTCTCCCTGGTTTGTGGGTCTTCTCTGCAGGTGGACACAGTGCTGCCCAGGTGCTGGGTTGAAAGAAAGGGAGGTACAGGGAACTAAATGGAATGGGGTGGGGGGAAACTTGGCTTGACAGGACAGGGAAGGGCGCTGATACTCTCTCCTTCGAGCCTTAGAATAGTCCTTTAAGTTCATAAGAAGGGTACAGTTGTCCTTGTTTTAGAGCTAGGGGTACAGGTAAGGATACAGGTTTAGAGAGGTTAAGTGACTTGTCCAAGGCCACCCAATGAGTCCCAGATCTTTTTCTCATTCTGCCTTCAAAGCAAGTCCAAGTGCATTTACCCTCAGTGTCCACTCTGGGTTTGGGCTTACTGTAAGGCCACTGCCTTCAGAGGAACCAGCACTGAGCCTGGAGCAGGTGGAAGGGGAGGGTGTTTGGTTGGGGAAGAGATTCTTCCCAAGTGACCTTTATTGTGTTCCAGCACCTTCAGCCTCCCACAAAGCTGTGATTCCTATCAGCAACCCAATCTCAGGCCTGCACGGAAAACACAAAAATCTTTAAAGGCTTCTTAACAGCTTGAACTGATTTTTTTTTTTTCCCCTTTCCTGGCCAGGGCTGGGGCAGGGCCAGGGCAATGGGAGAAGAATGATAAATTCTTCTGAAGCATTGTCTTTCTCCTCACTTCTCCCAAACCCTCAGATCCCCAAAACTCAGGGACGACCAAACCTTAAAAAGAAATTCTGCCCAATGCAGGCCAAAAGACAGAGACGGAGGGAAATGCAATAGCCGCTATTGGGGCGGAAAGCCCTAAATGGTGTGGAAGTAATGCCTAAAGTGTGCTGGCGATTACAGACATTTCCACGGAGCCGCACTCGGGTGGCGCAGGTCGGCACCAGTAGTCGTAGAGAAATAAATAAATAAGTGAGCAAACCTCGGAGATCCCGTTTAACTGTTGCTGTGCAGCAGGGTGGGACGGGGCAGGTCACTGAGAAGGGGCAGGCTCATTCATTCTTTCTCCATCCATCCATTCATTCAACTGTATTGAGTCCCTGTGATGGGCAAAGGATGTTGCAAAAACCTGTCTGGGTGCTCTGAGGCAGATGACCAGAATCCTGCAAGGCTGGCAGGGTCTGGCTCCAGCCCCCTTTCTGGCCTCCCTTTGACCATTCCTCTCTTTGCTCTTCTGTATTCTTGCCCCTAGGGCATGATGCCATGGGGCCTTTGCATGGCCTTTCCATCTCTCTGGAACACCATCCCTCTCCCCTCTTTTCATGAACTCCTCCCTTCCCTTGAGATTTTCAGCCCCTAATTCATCCTTCCTCCCAATGCAGAACAGATTCTTGGATTCTGGTCCTTCAGAGCACCATAGCTTTGACCTTGGGATGTGATCATTCACTTACATGTAGGACTATTTGATCTGATCACTGTTGTTAGCCTCTCACACATGACTGTGAGCTCTGTGAGGGCAGGAGCATGTCCATGGGGCCATCTTTCCACTATGGGATGGCCCTTCAGGGCCTGAGTAACAGTTTGTTGAATGATGCTGTCCCTGCCTTTGGGGAGCTTCCCCCCTTCTCGTCAGCCCCTAGCCTTTAAGAGAGAAAATCCACAAACCAATCCTTGGTGTTGTTCCATTCCTGAGGCCCTTTGTTGAAGGCAGTTAGAGTTCTCTGCTATGGCTGTGGGAGAAGGGCTGAGCCTGGTTTGAGGGCAATGGGTAGGAAAATGAGGATGCCTCCCTCGGGGCTACAGGGGGAAAGAGAGTGTCATCTAATGGGGCTGGGGTATGGTGGCCAGAATAATGCCATCTCCCCAAAGATGTCCACATCCTAGTTCTAAGAACCTATGACTGTGTTAGTTCACATTGCAAAAGGGACTTTGCTGATGTGATTAAGTCAAGAATCTTTTTTTTTTTTTTGAGACAGAGTCTTACTATGTCACCCTTGGTAAAGTGCCTTGGTATCACAGCTCACAGCAACCTCAAACTCTTGGGCTTAAGCAATTCTCAGCCTCCCAAGCAGCTGAGACTACAGGCACCCGCCACAATGCCTGGCTATTTTTTGGTTGTAGTTGTCATTGTTATTTGGCAGGCCTGTATGTAGCTGGCACCCTAGCCGCTGACCTACAGGCGCTGAGCCTAAGTCAAGAATCTTGATGTACAAAAGATGTTGTGAAAACCTTTCTTGAGACAGGGAGATTATCCTGTTTGGTTTTTCTCTGTGGGCCGTGATAATAACCATGGTACTTATAATAAGAGGTAGGAGGGCCAGAGAAGATATGACAGTAAATGCAGAGAAAGAGGGGAGAGAGAGTTGAGGCTGTTATGCTGCTAGCTTTGAAGACAGAAGAGGACAGGAGCCAAGGAATGTGGGTGGCTTCTAGAAGCTAAGAAAAGGCAAGGAAACAGACTTTCCCTTGGAGCCTCCAGAGAAGCACAGTGCTGTTAACATCTGGATATTAGCTCATGAGACCCATTTTGGACTTCTGACCCCCAGAACTGTAGATGATAAATCTGTGTTGCTTTAAGCCACTGCATTTGTGGTAATCTGTCACAGCAGCCATGGGAGACTGATACCAGGGTATTTAGAAGGTGGAGCAGCAGGGCCTGTGTTTTAGAGTACCACCCTGCAGCACCCTGTGCTCTGGTTATCTTGTTTCTCTGGGGGTCTTCATGCAGGAAGACGGGTGGCCCCAGAGGCAGGCTGTCTGAACGTGGTATGAAGTTGGTGCTTATTGGGATTGATCCACAAGGGCCAGCCATGGGCAGGGCACCCAGGGATGTGGAGGGCAGCTGGTGGGAAAGGGGCCCTGCAGAAGCTGGGGCTGGGGTGTGGGAGGAGTCTGAGAGCCCAGGCAGTGGGTGTGGAGACAGAGAGAGCTGGTAAGGGGTAGGGGTGCTGGGAGGTGCCTCATCCAGGTAGCCACCATGCCGCTGGGACCCCACAGAGGAGGACTCAGCCGGGGCCTGAGCACTGTTACCCGTCCTGGGGAGCCTGGTCCTGCTTGACTTGTTCTAGCAGAGTGGCGTGCCTGAGTGCTGGCTCCATGCACCCTCGTTCATTTATTCACTCATTCATCAGACATTGTCTGGGTACCTGCTAGGTGCAGGGAACACAAGAAGAATGACACCTGGGCCTGGCCTCCCGGAGATCTAGGTTGGGCCCTGCTCACCCACAGTGACAGCCCCTGGACTAGGGTGGTCACCACCCAAAGCTGGGCTCTCTGGGTTGCTGAGGGGTGGCCCAGGGTGCAGTGTTGCGGGAGAGCTAGGCTGTCTCCACTCTGCCCCTCCTGGTTCCTAAGCCCCTGTCTTCTCATGGGGAGTGTTAGTGTCAAGCACATTTTCTTCCAGGCAACACTGGAGCTCTAGATGAGTGGGGCAAATTGGCTGTTCCCACTCTGTCCCACCCCTGCAGTGTCCCATAGCAGCCTGGGTCCCCTGCTACTCTCTGGGTCCGGAACTGACTTGCGTCTGAGAACAGTAGAGGGGCCTCCCCTGTCTCTGGACTCCCCATCTGCTTCTTTATTTCCTAGGTGAGTGGAGATCCTAAAAGATGGAAAAGCCCTCCTAGAAGGCACAGGAGCCTTTGGAGGCCTGGCATGGGGCTCAGAGTGACCGTTCCCTCCTCCTCTGACCCCCTGTTCCCACTTCTGTTTACACCAGTGGTCTAACGCCTGGACCTCCCTGTCTTGAGTTCCAGGATTCACAAATGCTAAGAGATGGGGTCTGTGTCTTGTAATTGTCTTGAACCCCTAAAGTCCAGGGGTACTGGCCATAGGGAAAGTACTGAATAACAACAATGGAGACTGCCAGTGCCTTCACCCATGTGCTTGTAACCAACCTGTGACTGGGGTTGGGATTATCCCCCTTGTTAACCTGGGGACCCTGAGGCTCAGAGGGGTTGGATCATTTACCTGTGTCACAGAGCAGATATGAGATGTGGGCCTTCTCAGTCTCTGCCACTTCTTGTTCTGTGTCTCTGTTGCCATGGGCCAAGGGCTGGGTGGTGGAGGCATCTGTGTTTCTCAGGTCAGGTCTTTGGAGAGCTTAGTGGCCAATCAAGCTCAGTGAGGGTGGAACTGGGCTCCTGGGCAGTGGCCCCCTGCAGCCCTCCTGAGAGGGCTTGCCTCCTCTTCCAGCACAACCCCAGGGCCTTGGGCCAGCACAGGTGGGGTGGGGATGCCAGACATCTTCCCAGTCCTAGAGAGCCAGGCTGGGCAGCTTGTTCCTGGAGAGATGGCCTTCCGCCCCTGGACCAGTGCATGCATGCTTGCACACACCTCAGCCGCACGTCCGCCCTGCCTCCTTCTGTCCCGGGTGTCTCCCTCACGGGTCAGTGCCTCTGAGTGCTAAATCATGAGCAAATCGGCCACAGCCAGCAGGAGGCCAGGAGGACACAGGGAGGGGACACTGCCATCAAGGCCATTAGCACCGAGCTGGCCAGGCGGACAAATCACAGCTGATTAGAAGAAAAGCAGCCCAGCCTCTTCTGGGCAGTGTGTGTAGCCTTCCAAGGTGTGACATGGAGATGGATGTGCGTGGAACATGTGTGCTCTTAGAATTCACAGAACATGCATAGTTCATGGCATGCACACTTGGTTTTGCCTACTCTGTGAGAGCTGTTCAGGTGGAATGGTTTCCCCCCTACCTGGAGTGGTTTAGAGGTCTTCCATCTTGAAGGTAGCAGAAAAGCAAGATGAAGGCACCGGTAATTAGGCCTGGGTATGAATTCTGTCCCTGGATTGGTGATTTAGATTTAGCCTCTCTGAGTCTCAGTTTTTCTCATCTGTAAAATGGGGACAGCCACAAAACCTACTTTATAAGGCTGCTGCAATGCATATGAAGCACTTAGGAACACGACTGCTTGTCAACATGTAAGCATTCCACAAATTCAAAGGGGGGTTGGGGCCACCCATGTGCAGGGGAGTAGAGATGAGCTTATTTCTACTTGGACTGTATAAACTGGAGCAGACTTCCCACCCCTCCATGGCTGGACTGGGATTCTCCCCTATGTTTGGGGGGGTCTCTCCTCTTGTCTCTCTGGGCCTCAGTTTACCCATCTGTGCAATAGGGATAATAATCTTGCTCTAGCTAGCTTCCTGGCTAATCAGCGCTGTTACAACAAAACAGATGAGCCAATGAGGACATAATAACCTATAAACCCAGAGCCCAACTCCCCAGGTCATGACCCGGTTGAATAATGCCAAGATGCCATGGCACTAAGAGGGGTCTGGGTGGCATTCCTGTCCTCAGGAGGAGAGGGCAGGCTGTTATTGTGTCAAGGAAGAGCATTCTGGGATATGTCACTTCATTGAGACTTGGTTCTCAGTGCTCTGTCCCTAAGTTCACAGTCAGTCACATCCCAACAGTTGGTGAGTAGAGGCAGGTAAACTGAGGCCTAGCCTGCAGCACCTTCTTGGGCTTGCTGGTGCCTCAGGACAAGCCTTTCCCCATAGTTTTACCTAGAGGACCCAGCAGGGACCATCAGGCGGGCCGGCCCATCCCTTCTGCACGGCTGGCCTTGCAGCCGGCCTGCGGCAGACACGGCTTTTTTGTTTTTGGTTAAAAAGCCTCATCGGAGCGTTATGATATTGGAATGGGAAGGGTAATTGAGCTGAAAGCTATTCTCTTCCTGTGACCGGCACGATAGGAGTGATTGAGGTGCCCAGGCCTCCACACCAGCCTGGGAATCCTGATGAAAGGTCTATGGAGAAATGGGGATCTATTGGAAAAGAATGGGGCCTGCCTCCTAACCATCCCCACCCAGGGGGCCCAGACCTGCCCTGCAGCCTGCCCCCCTGGAACTCTGAGCTGCTAGCTGCTGGTGGGCCTCTGAACACCTGGAGCAGATAGCTAAAGCCCCCAGTGTGCTGCAGGGAGAGGGTGTCCAATGGCAGGCCTTAGGGCAGGGGGACTGGCAATAGACTGAAACCAGCAGAATAAGCGCTTGCCTCTGTCCCCCACCCACTCCTGATGGCTTTGGTATTTAATAGGACACACTCTTGCCAATGCTGCTGGTCTTCCCACCTTACTTTGAGGACGAGGGTTCTAAGAAGCAATTAGGGCCAGGGACCAAGCAAAGAGTGACCCAGAAGTTCAATACGGGATCCAAATGTTAGGGAGCCACCCAGAGTGACAACAACCAGTTCTGGAGCACAGTTACCCACTGAGGTTGTGCAGGTAGTGCACTGAGCAAGAAGTAGAGTCCTGGTGAAATGCTGCCTTAGTGCTGCTCATGAAGCTGTGCACCTTGGAGCTGGATGGCATTGCCTGGAGAAAGGAGGACAATTTTCTTGTCCCAGAAGGTCCATTTGCTCACCAAGCTGTGTGCTCACAGGGCAAGGTCCGCACTGAAGGGTGTCTTTTTCTAATTTTACGCAAAAGCACCAGAAAAACACACTCCTGCGCACCCCCATTCTTCCATCCATCATACACCTGTCTACTCCACTACATCTAGCAGAATATGGAAGTCCAAGGAGAAGGGAGCCTAGAATATATCATGTTCTTACTTGAAGGCTTAGTTTCTCCCTTAGTCACCCCTAACCCCACCTGGGTGGGGAGGGTAGGCCCAGGCCTGCCCACACTCTGGAAGCCCAAGGAAAAGGCTTGTCCCTTCCTCCTGCCCGCTGCTTGCCTATAGAGCTCTGCTGAAGGGATTAGGCCAGGCCCCTCCTGCCCAGCCTGGAGTGGGATCAGGCCTGCTACAAGGAGTGGGCACCATAAGGAAAGATAAACTGACTCACCCCAATACCCAGCCTATCCCCTCCTCCAGCATGTGCTTCTGTGTGCACACACACACACTTACATGTGCACACCAAATTCAGTCTCTCTGCCTGGCCTGTTATTAATTGCCATGCAGGCTGAGCTGAATGGGTCCCATTAATATATGCTCAGCAGCTCCTAGGAGCCCGGGCTTGTGCGGGGATGCCACAGCTTATCTCTGTCAGCCAGCTTTCCTTGCATGGGGCTCTACTGGCATATAACAAGTCCTCCTTGGAGGCCCTGGACCCGTGTGCCAGGCTGGGCGAGGAGAGAGAGGCCCCTCCTGGCTCTGCCCAGCCAGCTCCCAGCTGAGCCCTGGCCTTCCTTTCACCCTGCTCGTGCCCAGAGACTGGGTGGGGGCTTCTTGGTAGCCAGAGACACCATCACAAGACAGGTGGACAGGCGTCTGCTGCCAAGCCACATACACACCCCCACCTTTCTACTCCACATTGCTCTGCCAAAGGCTGCGGTGATTGTGTTGTCATTCTTTTTGCCTGGTTGGCATGTTATTTGTGGGCAGGTGTGTGAACCTGGGTCTCTGGAGGCCTTGCAGGTGAATGGAGCCATCACATCTTTCTCAGTTTTCCCCAAGTACCTGCCATTCCGACAGCCTCACATCTCATCTCACGTATCTCTGGCCTTCACTACCCCATACCCATCAGAAGAGGGAGGAACCAGATTGATCACTCTCCCATCTCTGTCCCCCAGTGAACAGAGTGATACACATGGTTTATCCTCTCTAAATATGTCCCATGGGCCAGGAACTGTGCTTAGCATTCTCCAGGCATCATTTCATTCTTCTATGTCTTTGGAGAAAGGTGCATTCACTCTTTTCATCATGCAGATAAGGAAGCAGAGACCCAGAAACCTGACGTGACTGCCCAGAGTCACACAGCTCGCTAACAGCCCCCAGAATATGCAAGACAAATATAGTGCCTATGTGTGAACACTTGGCTGTGACATGGGGCTTTTGGCTCTATGGGGTCATCCAGGACAAATTCAGGCCTTTCTGCATTGTTAGAAAATTCTTTCTATGTCGAGTTGTTACATGCTTCCCTGCCATTGACACCACGTTGGTCCAGGTTTGCTGGTTGGGTTTGGAGCCACAGGAGGCTGCCATGGGGTTGAGCTCACCCCTTGGGCCATTAGCACTAGCAAATGAACCTCTGACCAGCTTGTGACTGGCTTAAAAGGCCTTGTTCAAAGCAAGGGGGCCTCAGAGCAATCCTGTCTTCTCCAAGATCCTATAGCTGTGGACCACTGGGCTTTATTGCTGGCTTTTTGTCAGGGAAACAGTGTCCCCCTCCTCCCTTGAGGTCATAAGCCCAGCATCCCCTGCTCATGAATTTGAGTCTTCTTTGTTGGGTGTTCCCAAACTCCACTGGCATTAACGCTTCTCCAAATTCACCGTACTTCTTCACATCTAAGAGGCGCATTTGCTCCTTATTTTAAAATAGGTGAATTTGAGGTTCATCTGAGTCACATACAGTCTTTGCCTGCTTGAGTAGTGACCACAGGGCCAGAGTGTGACTATCTCTGCCCTTGCTGAGGCAGGGTCTAAGGACAAGGAAGCCCCTGTAGGCCATCACTGCCCTGATCCTCCTAGCCACACACAATACCCACATTTGGCACTTCCTGTACAGGCAGGAAGTGCCAACACTTTTTACTCCTGTACTTATCCTGATTCCACATCAGCTTGATACCTCAGGGCCAGAACCTTTGGATCAAAATTTTCCTCATCCACTTATCCTCTGAGTATGTGCTTCAGAGCCAGAGAGGGCAGCAGCAGTATTAGTTTTTCCATTCTGCTCACAAATTTGGTTTTCTAAGGAGTCAAGGAATTTGGAGCTGGACTAGGTGTTCCTCACTTTTGTTCAGAAGACCCTTAGTTCCCAAGGGAACTATAAGCCAGCCCCTTGCAGAAATGAGGAGTCTCTTTGAGAGGCCCCCACAGCAAAAGGCAGAAGAAGCTGCTTGGGGGCTGGGAAGGAGGGGCAGAGACTTAAGCAGGGGCCTTAGATTTGGGCAACTGAGTCAGCTTGAGACATCAGGACCTTTGGAGGGAGGCCAGTCAACCCCTCCTTCCCCCACAACCTTTCCCAGAAGCCCACAGGCAAGAAGGCTCTAACTGATGAACTTGCTCCTCTGTAGCTGTCACATGTCTTCAGTTCATTACAGCCCCATCTGCCTCTCACCCAAGCTGCTCTCCTGCCAGCCTCCCGGCTGCGTCTGAGGGAGAGAGTGTCTGCAAGAGAGCATCTGGGCTCTGAGGCCCCACCATTATCTTGGAGAGTCCAATCAGGGTAATGGCAGGCCCTTCTTTAGGAGAACTGAGTGTCAGGACAGAGGTGGTAGGGAGCCCATGGAACTTGAGATAGGTTAACCCCTAGCCCTCCAGATATAGAGGCTGGGGCCATAGTTAGGCAGGCCGCACTGATGTAGTCTTGCCCATGGGCCCTCCCTGAGGTCTACTTGCAAATAGGGAACTGGGGGGAGACACAGACAACCTGACGATCTAGCCTTTCGAGTCTTCAAGCCTGAGCTTTCCTTACACTAAAGGACTAGAGTTTTCCCATTAGTAGGTTTGAGTTTAATGCTAGCAAGTATTTTTAATTGTCTGTATGTGCCTAGCGCTGTATCTGGCACTGTGGAATGTGATACTCTTCCTGTGCTCTGGCATCTTCTGGGTGGGAGCCACATCTTCATAGACCATAGATTACTGGTCCTGTCTGCCTCATTGACATGCTGTGAGTGAGTGGACAAGCAGCACGGTGAGCCTGGCATCATGAGACCCCTCTGATTCTTGTTTCTGCCACCAGTCAGGTGGCTTTGAATGTCACTTATAATCTAGCCTTTGGCTTCCTCATCTTCACATTGAGGATATTAGTATTTCCCTAGCGTTAGGCCCTGCCATGCTATGTGTAGTATTTAGCCCTTGATTTTATGGGTAATACATTCAACAAATACTTGTTGGCTCTTGGGATATGGAAGACACAAATACAACACAGCTCTACCCTCCGGGAGCCTCTAGTCTAACGAGGGAGACAGGTAGAAACCCACATCGTTATGAACCAAGGCTGGCTGGACATGACACAAACACCAGCTGGGGCTGCAGAGGCGGGAAGGCACTCAGCTGGGGCAGCCTAAGGTAGAAACTTAGGTTAACGAGAGCCACGTGATAAAGGACCCAACATACCCCAGTCAGTGCTTTGGACTTTCTCCTCTTAGGCACTGGAGAGGTGGGAGGGCTTTGGGGCCAGGGGAGGATGCTGCCCTAGCTGTGCTGGTGACAGAGCATGGTGGGTGTACAAAAAGATATTCTCTGCCCTCAACCCCTACCATCACCTGCTGTCAGAATCTATAACTCCTTGTTTTAGGAAAGCCATCTTGTCCCACTTCCCATTTCTCTGCTTTATTTTTTCCTGAGGTTTAAGAGAGCTTCTCCATTGAAGTTCCCACTGACCCCATCTCATTCCCCGGACAGGGTCTGAATTTTAACCATTCTATTTTCTTTACTGATTTTATGATAAACAGCGCAATGTTTCCTGATGCATTTCCTAAGTGTGTCAGGCTGTCCCTCGAGGCACTGCTGCATCCCTTCACTCTGAGATGCCCGGTCTCATCCCCACCTATGCGTGATTGTCCCCAGATTCCACTGGTTCCTTCTAAGTAGCCAGCCCTTTTCCAGCCCACCCCAGATCCATATGCTTTGGGGGTGAGTGTCCATCATCTCAGGCTGAATCTGGGTCAGGCTGACTCATAAATGAGCCCGTGGAACAGGCCCCCTCACATCGACCAAGGGGCACCTGTCCTGATTTTTCAGTTTTCCTGCCACTATTGCCTCTGGGAGGACTGGCCACCCCCAGCAGCACTCAAATGCCATTGCCGCTGAGAAGAGCTTTCCATTGCTGTTGCAGCCCCGCTGTTGCTGCTGCCCTAACCTAAAGTCAGTCTTCTATTGCTGATACAGAAATGAAATAATTTTCTTTAAATCTCTCTGAGCCCACTAATTTCTTGAATGACTTTTTATTCCTTAAGTTTAGATGAGTCGCTCCATCTTGACAAGCAGGCACATCTCCGTTTGCACCCCAGTTCTGCAACCACCTCCCCCGATCCCGTCAGAAACAACAGTTGGACTCATATGGTCAGAGCTGCTTACCTGGATGTGAGACCCTGCTGACATTTTAGGCTCTTTCCCAGCCCTGACTTCCACTGTCTGCTGCCTCTGTTCTGAGGGTGGCACTGTCCCTGTGCTGGACACTGACACAGGCCTGAAGTCTTGCCTGGGACTGAGAAAGGAGGCTTGAGGATCTGTGGGCATTCACTCCTACTCTAAACTCCAGGGTCCTAGAGGCCCCTCCTGGCTTGGACAGGCTGAAGAAAAAGGTCCTTCCAAGAGAAAGCCAGTAGTTCCTGATCTGGTGCCTGAAGGGCCCCCATCTTCCCTTCCCCGTGCAGGCAGCCGGGAGAGGGCCGCTCGGGGCTGGGCTCACTCTGATGCTGGCCTGTGTGCTCTTCAGGGAAGCATGGCTGACTGCCTGCTCCATGCCCAGTCTCCTCCATCCAGACTGCTCATTGCACTTTTTATGGCTTTGAGCTGGTGGTTTATGGAGCAGGAGAAAGACAGCAGTAGGACTGAAGGAAGGGCGGTTTGGGTGGGGGCGGGTGGATAGTGCTTGTAACCTCTGGTGAAGCCCAAAGACGCTGGGTGAATTACAGCCGTGTCTTCCTTCGCGCCCACTTGCATTCCTGATCAGATCACCATTTTCTGCTGGCAGAAGGGTGGGCTGTGATCCCCTCACTCGGGGCCCAGGCCAGCCTTCCTTGGTTTATTTCAGGTGGTGAGGCTCTTCGGAACCACAGGCACCAAGAAGCCTCCCTCATAGACGTGTTGGGCTGTGCAACACCATAGAAGGCTAGTAGTTCTCAGTGTTCACAGAAACTGCCTCACATAGAGGCCATTCAGTGGGTCTTAAGAAGCAAGAAGAAAGCTTCGTTGATGGAAAGATACCCATCCTAGTGGGCTTTAACTATGCAGAGCTCTATGGGGCAGAATTTGCCTCGTGTCCTGCCTGGCAAAAGAGTTTGAGTGTTTCCCAGACCCAGTAGCATCTGCCCTGGGCTGGCTAGCTAGAGAGACTGTCCCTTGACATGAGCCAAGGCAGGGACTTGCCAAGGCACAGCCAGAGCCCACATTCCCCTGGTGCCCTGGGGACATAAGGATTTAAGTCAGGCAACTGGCATCACATCTCCACTTTGTTCTCTCTGAAACATGCTGAGTCAGTAGCTCTCTTCTTGTGGCATTGGGTTTGGACACCATGGAAAGTGTCCATCACTGAGACAGGGAATGTCAGCCTAAGACAGACAGCAGGGGAGGCCACGGAGGGAAGGATACATATTCTCAGCTGAAGTCTTCACTCTTCATGCCACGGGACTGGCTGCCTGGGCTCCGCACTGGGTAGGGGTCAGAGGCAGGCAGAAGGCTCACTGCCCAACTTGACTTGGCCCCTACTCCGTGGGGAGGAGAACCCAACACAGAAGTGAGCAGGACACCATGGGGACGGGGAGACATGGGGAGGGTGACTCGAGTGCAGGCTCGAGGTGTGAGCGGGGAGCAGAGAGGCCTTTATGAAAGGAAGGCTCGAGGTGCCCCTAAACACTGGCGAGGCCTGGCAGGTGCCCAGGTGATGGAGTAGTGCGTTTAGGCAGTGGGCAGAGGGGCAGGAAGAGTGGTAAGCATGGTTTGATGGGCTGGTTGGGAGAAGGCTCCTGTGATTGAGCCACAGAAGTTTCTGGGAGGGAGAGCAGAAGCTGGAGAGAGTGGAAGCAATGGGCTGCGAAGGGCTTTGGAAGGCAGGCAGAGGATTTGCTTTGATGCAATGGAAATAGTGAGCCACTGAAGATGTTAAAGCGATGGCATGACACAAGGAGAATGGGTGGGAGGAAGGCCATCAGGAACACAGGAAATGTGTGGGTAGGCTGCAGGGATGTGGGTTGTACCTTGAGTTTGGAATGGGCTAGAGGCTCACTTTTGGGTGGGACAGAGTTGGAGACAGTGGGTAATGGAAATCCATCACTACCAATCAATCAGTAGTCCTTCTGTCCCATCCAGACCCAGAAGGGATCAGGAGGTAAGCTGGGACATGTGATGTGACAGGAAAAGGTCTTCAGGAGAAGTGTTGACATGAGGCAGGGGGCTGGGAGTCTGTGGAGTAGAGGTGGGGGAAGAGACCCATCAAGGTGCAATGTAGGGTGACTGGGGGGCTGGAGACCATGTGAACACCTCAGCTGAGCTCCTTGTACCATGGGAGGCCTCTGCAAGCCTTGAGAACAGTCTGGCCTGTAAAACTGGGATAACAGTCAGGACCATTTGGATATCTGATTGCAAGACTGCTCTGAAGGACCCATATGGACCTCGACACCATGTGCTGAACAGAACTGCCACTGGAGCCAGTGCTGACCATCAGACTTCATCCCCTCTTTCCAACTTCCTCTAGGTCAGCGATTCTCAACCTGTAGGTTGCGACCCACAGGAACTGTATTAAAAGGGCCGCGGCATTAGGAAGGTTGAGAACCACTGCCCTAGGTCCACAGTGAGGGTCTGGGGAGTAGAAGCAAGAGGCAAGTGCCCACCCTTTGGGGCCAGCAGCCCCAACTCCCCAAGTAGACGAGCAGCTTGATTCTCTAATTGAATAATGTGTAGAAATAATGGGATTTCTCCCAGAACCATCGGTTATGTTTCAGAGCCAAATCATAACGAGAAACTCATTAGTAGTAATAAACACAGCAGAGAGCCTGGGACATGATCCATCAGGGGTCTGACGGACGACGTGGTGGGGAGGGGGAGCCATCCCATTTGCATTTTCATTAGCTAGCAGAACATCACACCCCCCCAAGTCAGAATGCTAGAAAGCACATTAATATAAGGGATTTTTCTCTGGGATCACTGATGCTGAGGACAGTGCAGCTACTAGTAGCTTTGCCTCCGCCAAGTGGCTCTTTACATCCTTAAAAACTGGGTGTTATCAAGGTGATTTCCATATCCCGTCCCTTCTCACTTCGCATGTATTGAGGATCCCAGTGGTGATCGAACCACGTGTGCGCTTGGTCTCTGTGTGCTCAGGCTTAGTCCCTGCTGCCAGCCTGCCCATAGCCCAGCCCAGAAAGATCCAGCCTCTTCCTACTTCCCAAATTGGCAACATCAGGGATCATCTAAGGAGCCCTCACTGTGGGCCTGCACTGTGTTGACTAATTTCAAACGTCATTTCATTTCCTCCTGATGCCTTGGAGATGACAGTGTTATCATTATCTTATTTCACAAATGAAGGGAGTGAGCCCAACAGAAACTTAAATCAGCTGCTCACATTTACACAGCTGGTGCAGGGACTCAAACCCACCTTGGTGTGGGAAGTCTCATGCCAAGTAGGTGCCCAATAAACCTTTAACCGTTTCTCTCCAAGCTCTTTTGACTGTGAGCCAGCAGCCAGCATCGTTCATATTGCCGGGTCCATTTTACAGGTGGGAGCAGCTGAGATCCAAAGTTAAGGCCAAGGTTATAGAACAAGGCAGGGAGAAAGGCAAACGGGTCTGCGTTCCTCCTACCCCTACACATCCCCATGAGGTCTCCACTGGTCTTATTGTTCAGGAAAAGAGAAACATAGAAAATGACAAATGAGTTCATTTTGGAATACACCAAGGGTTAACCTGAAGCCCTCTTACCACCAGGTCCCCAAACCACTGGACAGTGAGGGAAATATGTCCGCTTGGTGTCTGGCTATTTCCTGGTATAGCACAACCACTATCAACCTCCCAGGATTCTGGAACCTCGACTGCCAGAATTAGAAAGACCCTTCCAGCCTATCTAGCCTCACTTGACATTGGAGGAAACTGAGGCCCAGATGAGAGAAATGATTCATTCTAGAGTACGTGATTATTGGAGCCATCGAGCCATCCCTCCAAGAAACATTTCTCTTCCTGCTCCCCTGTCGTGTCCAGCATTTTTTTTTTTCCTGTTTCTCAGATTAATTTGATTTTGGCAAAACAGAATACAAGGAAAGTGCACCAGGACTGTCTGATGCTGAGGCAAATATACTCTGGCAGATGACGGGCAGCTACAAGAACTGTCTTCTCGATGGATACAGTGTGCGATAAACTCCCAGGAGTTAGCAATCAATCATAACTGTTTGTACTTTAAATGAGCACATTTGGGTTCTGAAACTATATCAGGTTCTTTTGCCTGCCCTGTCCTGCTAAATCCTCACCAAAACCTCATGGGGTTGCCAGAGTAGGAGTTCTTATCGCTACGGTACTCAGAGGAGGAAACTGAGGC
The DNA here is from genome assembly GCA_963574655.1 of Perodicticus potto. Classification (NCBI taxonomy): domain Eukaryota; kingdom Metazoa; phylum Chordata; class Mammalia; order Primates; family Lorisidae; genus Perodicticus; species Perodicticus potto. Next base: position 44,870 of record CAUYRH010076945.1, read on the forward strand.
TGCAAGTGCTGACTTACCATGTTCTTGTGGTTGGTTGAAGGGATGGAATCAGAGAGCAGAGGCCGCAGGCTCTGTAAACACGTTCCTCCCTTGATTTCCACCCTGGGGAAATAGTTCTACCTGCCTCCCAGTAACCTAAGGAGCTTCCTGGTGCCCCCTCCAGATACAAGCTCTCCCCATGCCTGTCCCTGCCTAATTCTCTCTTCTCAGCTGGTGGGGAGGCAGGTGGCAGTGCCTTCCAGGGGCAGACACCTAGACCCATCCTCACCCAACCCCTTAGCCCTTCCTCTGGACACCCCAGCCCGAAGCCCAGAGTGAGCACCTGGTTTATGACACAGCCCAGGCCGGGACTGACACCTCATCTGGTTCAGACCAGTTCCAGCCTTCCTGGACCCAGCCCACCTGTAGCCTGGCACTCCACGGCTCCTGGTCACTTCAAGCAGGGGATCAACTCCACAGAATAAAAAGCAGCAGTATCTGCTCAGTGTGCAGAGCCCGGGGAGGGCCACTGTCCCAGGCCCCCTCCCTTCCTTGCCGTGTGTGTGTGTGTCCCCCCTCTCTTTATCGGCTTTGTTTGGCTTTATTTGTTAGACATGTGTCAAGCCTGATGAACTAAGTGATGCACAACTGGAGTAATAACAGCTCCTTTTATCTCTTATTTCAAAACACAATTTGTTCCCGCTGCCTCCCGAGGGTGCCCTCCACCCCCAGCCTCTCTCCTACTTGGAGGACTCTGCATATTCACCTTCCTCTTGCTCTCCTCCCTGCCTCCCTCCCTCACCTTCTCCTCTTTCCTCTCACGGGTCCCTGTCCATCTCTTCCTCTCTCCCTCTCCTTGCTGTCATCTGTCTCTCTGACTCCTTCGGCCTCTTTCTGTCTCTCCATCTCTCGTTTCTTCTCTTTCTTTCTCTCCCACACACCCTTCCCATCCTCCCTCTTGCCTCTCCTGGAGGGCAGGCCAGTGTGTTTGCCTTCGTGTGGTAGCAGGCAGTTGCCCGTGCTGGTGCAGTGGCTGGCAGGGGGCAGGATGGCTTTGGAACACTTTCTTTGCTGCCGGGGTCCTGGTGGGGAGCCACAGTCCTCTCTTTTAATAGGAATCGGCAGGGTCCCAGGGGGCCCCTTCCACGACTTCGTGCTCACTAAGGATGTGAAGCACCAGCCATCTCAGATGTTAAGTGACCAGGCGCTGGGCCTCCCTCCTGGACAGTGCGGTGGGGCTGGAGGGGCCAAGGTTCACTTGCAGACCACAGTCCACTGTGCTCCTGAGTCTGCACTGGGGAACCTGCCCCTTCATCAACCCAGACCCTGGACTAGAAGAAAGCTCATTTTCTTTTTTTCTTTTTCTTTTTTTTTGAAACAGTTTTACCATGTTGCCCTCGGTAGAGTGCCGTGGTGTCACAGCTCACAGCAACCTCAGATTCCTGGGCTTAGGCGATTCTCTTGTCTCAGCCTCCCAAGTAGCTGGGACACCCGCCACAATGCCTGGCTATTTTTTTATTGTTGTTATTGTTGTTTAGCAGGCCTGGGCCGGGTTTGAACCTCCAAGCCCTGGCGGTCGACCTAACCACTGAGCTATAGGCGTCAAGCTAAGCAGCTTGTTTTCCTTTTCCTTCCCCTACCTCACCGGGCAGTTTCAGCTTGACTGGGTCACTCAGCGCATGGTACTGAGTGTCCCCGGACACTACAGGCAGTGGCTATGCAGGCTGGTCACTAGACTGTGGTGGCAGAATGGCCTATTCACTTCATCTTCCCCAGGCTCATGACTGCTGGTCTTTGGGGATTGACAGAGGAGTGGGGACCACCCTGTTGCCACCTGCACAAATCACACATGTGCCTTTGGCAATGACGTGATATGGTCTTTATTGCCCCAAGAAGATCTCTGCTTGTTCCCTCAAGAGATAAGGGAACAGGGGTTGCCCCTATTTTGCCCCTCTCTTACCCTTTCAGAGGCCCTGAGATGGGCTGGGGAAAGATCCTTTCAGGAGGGAGCATCTCTGCCTACTTGCTCTCAATCGTGCTGACCAGGGCCTCGACTCACAAATTCCCCACAGCCCAGGTCTATGCTGATCCCAAGTTCTCGTGCCAGGCCCTGATGGGAAAGGCTTGCCCACACAGCTGATCAGGCTGGTGCTGGGACTAGAGCAGGATCTTCTGCCTGTTGTCCCTGTGCTAGGAGCATGCTTTGAATGGATGGGTCTCGCTCCTATTCCCCACTATATCTACCCCAAGGCCTGGCCCATGGAACCCCAGGTTCCTCTCAGGCAGCATCCCCATCCCTCTGGTGGTCAGGAGGTGGACAAGAAGAGGGCCCAGACTTGTCACAAGCCCAGGCTTCTGTTGTACGGGCTGCTCCGAGCCTTGTTCCTCAGCACACAATTCTCATGCAGCTGGTGGCCCCCTTGGAAATAGACAGTCATCAGGCTTGTATAGATCTTTCAAACCCCCTTCTCTTCCTAATAATCCCCCCTCTGGGGCGGTATTGATTCCTAGCCGCTGGCCGCTTCTTGGTATGCTGAGGCCCAGTTTGGGGTGGATAAATGGCTGTGCTGTCATTTTCACGCAGCAATTACCCGCTCTGATTCCTCTCCTCCTGGCCCTTGCACCAGCCACCGGCCACCCGCTTCTTGACAACACATTCAAACCTTGGCCAGTTGGGCAGGGAGCCCGTGGACTGGTAGGAAGTTGATAGGAGCAGAAACTTTGGGAAGGCAGGTCTGGGGCCGCAGCTCTGGCTGGAGGGCAGGTGGGAGGCAGGTCCTAGAGCTGCAGGCTGCCAGGAGGAAACTTCTTCACTCCAGACACTGGGGGGACCAGGGAGCGTGCACAGGGCATCACATGTCATTTTCATGGGGGCCACCTACGCACGTAGAGTGAATACAGAGCTTCTGGCTGGAGTTTCTTCACCCAGCTCCCTCCTTGGGTTTTCCTACCCCTAGCATAGCATCGGAGGGCATATGCCATAGTTTGGAGTGCATTCCCAGCTCAGCCTTTTATATCAGAGGTCAGCAAACCTTTCCATAAAGGACCAGATAGTAAATATCTGAGGCTTCACAGACTATCTGGTCTCTGCTGCAATCACTCAACTTCCTTTTTACACAAAAGCAGCCATAAATAACATAGAAACAAATGGGGGTGACTGTGTTCCAGTATAACTTTATGGGTGCTGAAATTTGAATTTTATGTAATTTTCACATGTCATAAAATATTATTCTTCTTCTGATTTTTTTTTCAAATGCTTAAAATTGTAAAAGCCATTGTTAGCTGGCGGTTTGAACAGAAATAGGCAGTGAGCCAGCTGCGGCCAGTAGACCATCGTTTGCTGACTCATGACGCAGACCTGGTAAGGAATGTGAGGAGTTTTGTATTTGCCAGTCTTCCTGGCTCCATTTTCCAGACAGGAACACTGAGGCTCTGAGAGGCAGTGTCTTGGTCACACGCAGGAGGAAGGGGCTCCATGACTAGGGACATCTCAGTGTGTGAAGGCCCCCTCTGGAGCTTCGACGCAGTGTCCTTGGAGACAGAGAGGTGACCTGGCTCAGCGATTAACTGGGCACCACACCTGGGGTTGGATCACGTAAACTTCATGTGACTTTGTTATTTCACTTCTCCAGAGCCTCAGTTTCCTCATTCCTAAGATGAGGAAGAGTGCAATAGAGGATGAACTAACTCCTAAGAATTGTCCAGCTCTAGGAATAATGTTTAATCTGTGACTCTTGATTTGCAGCCCTTGGTTCTCTGCTTGACGGTTCTTAGTCGCACGGTCCCCACCTCCTACAGCGGGATGCAGGGCCTCTCCTGCCAGCCTGCCTGGCAGGTGTCAGTTCCCCGGGGCCTCCTCTGCCCACAAGTCTTATCCCTGGAACGGCCTTCCTCTGGTCTTTGCAGGGAACCTTAGCTCAGTGGGCACCCACCTGGGCAGGAGGCCGAGAAGATAAGGCCAGCCAAGAACTGGCCACTGATACCTGGCGTGAAATTGAAAAGCATCAGACTCTTGCCTTCACAGCCCGGTGCCCTGAGGGAAAGAAGGCTAGGAGTTGAGAATGAAACTGAACCGCCCCTCTGTGCAGTGTGCTGGCAGCCAGGCTGGGCTCCAGGCTGTCACACTTCAGCTGTCTCCACCCCACCTCCGAGGAGAAGCACAGGCAGAGCAGTTTCGGCTGCTCTGAGGATGCCTGTGGCTCTAAGCAGGGAGCCCCTTTCCAGGGCAGGTTGGAGGGGTCTCTGTTGGCCTGGGGGCTCAGGGGGGTCAGGGGGGCAGTCCTTGGAAAAGGGAGTTGGGTGTGAGTGTCTAGGCTTTGCCCTTGTGGAATTATGCCTTCCAGAGCTAAAGGTTGTGGCAGAGCTCCGAGGGCATTCTAATGCAAGCCTCGCAAGTTCAGACCTTTTGAGGACTGCCTAGATGCACAGACACCTTCAGGGCCCTATTCCTTCACTATCAAAGCACCCAGAGGATATGATGTGATGTTGGCAGTGACCTGTCCAGGGTCTACCCCTGGGGATGACTGGCCAACTGCATGCTTATTAGGCTCCATATGTTGCTGATGCTATCCATGTCAGTGGCTACATGCTAGGTGACTTGTACAAACACACAGAGCCTGTAGGTGATTCTGCTTATTCCAGTGTAAGCAAACAGGAGGAAGTCTGCCATCTTTCCATAGTAACCTGAATTTTACTACAAATTATCATATTTCTCCTGGCCATTGGCAAGGGAGAAAGTTGCCCTCCCATTTGACAGATGGGAAAATAGAGGCCTAATTGGGCACAGTGATTACTTTCAGGCCCTGTAGAGTTCAGGGGCCAGGGCGGATCTGAACCTCCCACACCCTGTTATCAGCCACCCCCATGTTGGGGTAGGGCAGGTCCCAGAGCTGCTGGGAGGTGTTGCTTGGAAGTGACTTGGTTCTGTCAAAGCTGCTGAGGACTGGAGGGCATAGTAAAGATCAGCAGTTGGGTCCTTGGACCTCTTGGAGGGTCGCCTGACTTGTAAAAGCCTAAGAAGGAGAGCAAAGGGTGGGAAAGAACAAATTGGAGATGAGAACAAGCTGTGTTTTCTGTCCCTTCAACGGTCAGCCCTTTTAAAGGGCCAGCCTTGTCCCTGTGGAGTGGGTTGGGATGAGGAGGCAGGTCTCGGCTTTTAATCAAAGTTACATTAGATGAAGCTTTTATTATTCACCTAGCTTTATTATAGCTCTTTTTACTCTAAGGTGAGAAGTTAATTTTCCTGGTCTTTGCTGAACCCTGGTCTGTATGGCTGCCATAAACACAGGAGAAGTAGATGAGAGTAGAGGGGAAAAAAGGAGGTAGGGGGAGAAATCAGACCGAATAAACTCACCTCATCCAGTGTACTGAGAGAGTGGACTGAAAACAACTTTAATAACAGGGGAAGGTTCCAGAGGTGGGAGCAGGCTGGTGAAATCAGGCCTAATCAGCCTTAGCAGGAGGGGTTCCACTCACCCCCAGCTTCACCAAGGGGAGGGCAGAGTGGAGGAGGCTGGAGAGGGAGCAGGCTGGGGGCTGGACGGGCAATCAGGGCCCTGTGTGCAGAGGCTGCCCCACCCTCCCTCTTCTCTGTTCTGGCTGTAGGAGTGGGAATGCTGGCAAAAAGATTAACCAGCTAGTGACTGCGATGGAGGAGGGGACCACAGACCAACACCAGGCCTAGAGGTCATGAGCACATCACTCTAGGAAGCGTTAAACCTCCCTAATCTCCCTTTTCCGCTCTCATCAGATACAGAGTAGCAGCCACCAATGCCAGAACCAAGACTCACAAAGCAAAGAACTTTGGCCACAGCTATCTTTTTCTAACTCTCTCCACCTTCAAAGGGAATCAGATCATTTTTAGTTGACTTCTCAGCCAGCCAGGAGCCCCTCAAATAGTACTCTAATTTCTTCCCATTCAGGGAGTCATTTTATGTCTAAATTTAGAGGCTGGAGGTGGCCCATGGCTGAGGTCTGACGTCTGTTTGTAACTGTTGCAGTGTGTGACCTGGGGTCAGCCTGGGCCAGAATCAGGGCTACCCTCACTTCCTTCTCAGATGCTGTAGCTATAACATTGGGAGACAGAAACCTCCCCCACCCTGTAGGTTACTGTGGAGGAGAGGTTTACATCCACTAAACACCCATTAAGTCGAAAGCACCAGTCACAACAGCTTGGAAAAGATAGCACTTCTCACCATAGCCTTCCCCGGTGGCTGATCATTTGATCTCTTTAGTTCCTGCTACGAGGGAAGGAGGGCTGCAGAGAGAAGTGGGACTCAAACAGGCAGAGATGCTCCCAGGCTGCTGCAAGGAGGGGCTGATAGAGGAGCTGTCCCTAGCAGAGAGGTCAGTGGCCTTCAGAGAAACCCAGCTAGTCATTCTCATCTAGGCTTGTGTTTCATTAAAAGCGAGACAGTTCGCACCTTCATCTTTCTCATGTTGTCTTCAGCTTGTCATCAATAAGCATCCGTCCTGTCCCCTGCGTGGGGGCTACAGGTGGCCAATTTCTGTTCGCTCCATGGGCGGGGTAGGAGGGCTTTCCCCTACGGAGTCTTTCGAGCTTTCCACCTGGTAAATATCTGCCTAGCATCTTCTTATTTGTTCCTATTCATTCATTCATTCATTCGTTCAAGAAATAGTTCTTGAGGGCCTACTATTTGTCCAGCACTGTTCTCAGAGCTGAACAAAACTAAGTTCTTGCTATTGGCAGTTTTCTTTTAGTGGGGAAGGCAGTGATCCAACATGTTAAGCTAATTCTGTTGGTAATAAGGGCCATGAGGAAAAATAAAGCAGGCAAGGGCTGGTGAGGGTTGGCCTATTTGAGGACACAAGTGCAGAGACCTGAGGGAGTGAAGCACTCACTACCTTGGTGACTGGGCAGAGAACAGAATAGCTGCAGAGACCCCCCCCCCTCCCCAGGCCCCATGGAGTGACAGGCAATGCCAGAAGGGCCTTGGGTGGTATAGAGACCTGAGGGAAGGACCAGGGCCAAACCTGGGTAAGGTCAAATGCAGGGAGCTTTGGAGTCATGTGTAACCCAGGATCCAAGCTTGCCCGTCCAAGGACTTCTGGTCCTGTGGCCTCATTTTCCCTCTGACCTGATGACCACGCTGTCTTCAGACTTGGGGCAGGGAAATCCTGGTTTTTCAGCTTGTATCAACTTTCAGCATCTTGTCTTAAAGCCTGTCCATGGTGACAATGGCATTCTTACAAATGCCCCTTCTCCTTATTTATTTCAGCCAACTGTGCCTCAGTCCAAAGTGTCTCCCTCTCTACCTTTAGACAAGAACTTGTGGAGCTACGAGTGGCAGAAACAGAGGCATTTGTTCATGCAGACAATGCATTCTGAGTGGCTGCTGTGTCCCAGGCAGAGGGATACTGTGGTGCTCAGAGTACCATGAGGGACAGGCAAGGCAGTCATGGAATTTAATGTGCTGCAAACAATTTAAATGTGATGTGATGAGTGCAGTGATGTAGTCCATAGACAGGGCAGCCACCAGGCCCAGGGAATTGGGAAGGGCTTTCTGGAGAGGTGATACATAGGGTGAGACTGAAAAATACATAAGAGGTTACCCATGTGTCCTCTGGACCGAGAGCACTGCTTGGTATGTATCAGGTGCTCAGTAGTTATTTGCTGAATGAATGAATGAATGAATGAGGAAGAATATTCCATACAGAGAGAACAGCATGAGCAAAGACCCTAGGTACCAGATCCCAGTGATGGAGGGGCTAGGGGCCAGACGTCAGCTCCAGCATCCTTCACAGCAGACCGTTGGATGCAGAGAAAGGACAGACTTTCTAGATGGCAGCCGCATGAGGGTAGGGACCTGCCAGTGTACCTCCCGTGCCTCTAACAGGGTCTGGAACATAGTGCCCGGTAAATATTTGTTGAAGAATGGAAGGGGGGAGTTTCAGAGATGTTATTTCCCAGCCATCTCACTAAACAGGGGAAAAATAAAGGGGAGTCAAGGGGGGGTGCCCAGGATGGCATCCATTCAATAAGTATTTTTTTCAGTACCAGCTTAATTCTGGGCACCGTGCCAGTGCCTGGGGACACAGTGGAGAGCAGAACCAGGTGCAGCTCTACCCTCTGGGAGCTTACCATCTAGTAGGAGAGCCAGATGGTGACCAGAGAGTCATCTAGGTACAAAGAGATTGAGCCCTGGGAAGGGTTCAGAGAAGGTTCTGGAGGAAACAGGACTCGTAGGCATGTGAAAGCCAAGTGGGCATGAATGGAGGGTGAAGATGAAAGAGTTCTGGCAGGCTCCGAGACAGCAGGACAGACAGTTTGTTTGAGGAAGTGTGAGGTCAGAGGGCTGGAGGGCTGTCAGGAGGAGTTGAGGGAGGGGAGTAAAGAGGGGAGTCCAGGGGCTGGGCAGGCAGGCAGGCTGCAAAGGCCTTCTCTGATGGTAGCTAGAGGTCAGCAGGAAGGTGCTGGCAGGTTACTGGAGGATGGGGACAGGGTCGTGGCCACCCAAGCAGATGTGTGTTTCAGAGCATCCACACCTCAGCTGGGGAATCCATGTGCCAGGGCCTGAGAGGAAGTGGGGCTGGTGGGGGCTGCTGGGTAGTCCAGGCAAGGGAGGAGGGTGGGGGGTAGGGGAAGGGCCCGGAAATCACGAGGAAGAGCCTGGTGTCTGTCTTAGAAGCTGGAGGCAGTTGGAAAGTTTGCCTTTCATGGAGCCAGGGACAGTTTCTAGGGGGATTTAGAGTTTGTTCTTAGACGTATTGAGTCTAAAGTGTCTTTGATTCTTTGTAGAGGTATCAAGTTGGGCAGTGGTTTAGAGGGCCTCATCTCACAAAGGTGAGGGTCCCTTGGCTGATGTGACCAAGGCTAAGGGTCACTTGGCCTGCTTGACTCTAGCTAGTGACAGGAGCCAGAAGGGAGTCCTAGAGGGTGGGGTCGGTCAGAGGCGGGCCATGGCTCCCTCTGCCTGCCTGGAGCCTGTCAGCCGTGTGGTGACGGAGCGTATTTCTCCGCACTGTAATAGATGTGGGCTCAGCAGTTGGCTCTAAGTGCTTTCTGCCCTGATGTTCAGAAATGAGCACTGGGACAGCGGGAGGGCTGTGATGAGGGAGGGAGCCCAGGGGACAGGGCCACAGCCTGCTGGGGCCTGCTGTGTGCCTGAATAAATACGTGTTTGCCACATCACACACTGTCGCCCAGGCAAGTTGAAGGGGAGGTTCGGGTGGTGGGGGGGTCAGAGAGGAGAGAGGGTATCTTTGTGTATGTCCTGTGTGGTGAGAGGGTGATGGCATGTGGGTTTGTGCTCCACATCTAGTGGCCTTGGAGGACAGTATCAAGGTCCAGGTGGGATGAACAGCTTCTTCCCCCAAATGTGTCGTCTCTATTTTCCTTCATTTAGCAAAGATCTTGGTCGGGGGCACCAGCTCTCGTCAAAGTGGAAAGTAGTAGAAAGGAAGGGAAGCATCATTTTAAGTTGACTGGGAAGAACCAATAAAAGCCCCTGACTTGGGGAACGAGGAGGAAAATACAGCCGGACATATATGTGATGCCAAACCTGGCCAGGGAGGGCGCTGTGCACACACTCACAGAGACACAAGGAAGAAGGAAGCAGTACAGTCCCCAGGGTAGTACTTAGCAGGAAAGTACTACCTTTCATCTTTTAGGAGAAAAACTTTCATATAATAAAGACCTCATTTAAGGTCAGTATTGAGCTACTCATTAAATTGCAAAGATTTTTCCCACAAAGAGGCCACTGCCTTTGCCACATGTGGTGGATGTAACATAAGCTTAGGCAAAGGCCTCCAGAATTCTTTTTTTTTTTTTTCCTGCAGATTTTGGCTGGGGCTGGGTTTGAACCCACCACCGCCGGTATATGGGGTCAGTGCCCCACTCCCTTGAGACACAGGTCCCCGCCTGCCCTCCAGAATTCTTAAAAACCCCTATCTAAGTCTGGGTAGGCCTCTGTCTTGGTTTAAGAGAAGTGACTTCCTGCCTGCAATCACCATAATTGTTAGTTCACGGGACAGAGACAGTAAATAATTGTTCCACAAGTTTCAAGAGCAAGCGTAATTAGTACAGTTAACAATGTTAGGTGATTAATTGGTTCATTCAACTTCAGTAAGAATGAGGAGGAAGTGAGCAGGAGAGGGGCTGGAGTCCCCCAGACTCCAGCTGTGGGTGATGGCCACAGCCAGGATCTGGCCTCTGAAATAGCAGCTGACAGCCAACTGACATTAACCTCAAAGAGCTAGTGCTCCTCAGGTCAGGGCAGAGGACAGGTCATTGGGCAAGGGCCGCCAGAGGTGGTCGTATGTGTAGAGACTCACAGTGGAAAGAAGTGAATTTGACGTCCACAGGTTTCACCTGATAGTGAAAGGTCCAAAAGCTGTTGTAAGTGGAAGATAGGTTTGGCTGATTGATTCACTTAGAGGAAGAGAGAGCACTGATTCATACAGCTCCAGACTCCCAAGTTGGAGAGCCCCAGAGAGGTCATTTAACCAACGTTTTGATTGCTGAGTGAGCTGAACTGCTCTTGGGCATCCTGTCAGAGACGACTGGGCCCTATTTTAAAGTTCTCCAGGAAAAGATGCTCTAAACAGGGGTAACAAACAGCTTTCAAATCCTATGCCAACGCCAGTCCATTGAGAGAAGACACTTAGCATGCTGGATTGGGAATCCAGAGCCTGAGTCTGAAAAGAGCACTGTGATCTATTCATACTGTCTGCCTTGCGTGCAGAAGAGGGAGAGGCAGTCTTCATGCCAACCTTTTTCAGTTGGAAAACCTTCCTGAATCACTCATAATCTCCTCCAGGGTGGTTTTGTGGGGCCTTGCTTACTGCCCCGGAGAAGCAAAAAATGGTCTTGCCCATAGCTTTAAGGCACTGGAGGGTGTGATAGCTATTGACCTAGCCTGTTGGGGTTCCCTTTCTTGCCCTTGCACTAGTATAGTAAGAAGCACCGCCCCTCCTCTGGGAGCTGTGGTTAAGCCACTTGACCTCTCTAAAACTGTTTCCTCTCCTTTATGATGGGGACAAAGCATCAGGGACTGTTTTGATGGCCTATAAGGAAAAAATACATAAGATTTCCACTATGGTACTGCTTATTAGACATGTGACTTCTTCCCCAGGATGTTCTGAGGTTGGGGGTAAAACATTAAGACCTATTGGACTGTGGGAGGAAATGCCTGCCATAGCCACACCCTGACGACCCTCTTCCAGACCAGGCCCAACCCAGGGCCACCCCTGCTGTTCTTCCTTCCCCCCACCATCCCTTCCTCAGGGCCAGAGAGTATACACCAGGCATGATGGATTCTGGGGGTCTGAGCCCAATTACAGGGTTTGCTAAGCCTAGAGGAAAGCTCTGGGAAGAGCAGAAAGAGTGTTAGGGGGTGTGGGTGGTGAGAGGTAAAGCAGATGCAGAAAAGTCTGGAAGAGACTTGCCCTTACACCATCACAGCCAGCCCCCACTGCTGCCTCCCCCAGCCAAAAGGCAAAGGCACACTCGTAACAGAAAACATACACACATATTTGCAAGCTACAGTACAAACGAGCAGCAAACCTAATGATTCGTGATTATTATTTGAAGGGTCCCACTGTTACAGATTTATTTGTCATTTCTTGTAATAACACCGACGGTAATGAATTCATTTGTATTAATGTGAGTGTCACGAGGACTTCCGTCGAAATTCCGCATTAATTAATGTACCATTAAAACAAAGTGTCGCCCAATTAATATCAAACAGAGGTAAGGCTGCCAGGGTCCTCTTCATCTGGGTTTCATTTGTAATTCATGGTATTAACACCCTGCTTAATGAAAGTCATTTGCAATTTCTACCCCTAGTCTCTCCTGCTTCCTGGGGGAAGGTCAATGTGCCCTAGGAGCTGCTGAGCCCTTCCCTGTACACCCCAGGGCCAGAAAGAGGAGGAGAGACCAGAAGGACTCTGTTTTTCTTTGTATATTGGTCTTAACTCTAGAAGGGGAATTAACTGACTGGGTAGGTTGTCCTTTTGAACCACCCAAGAGGCACTTTTTAGGTTCTGTTAGGGAAAAGAAGGCTAGTTTGTTTCATAGTGAAGTCTAGCCTTAATAGAAGAGGCCATGGCTGTTCTAGGGCCACCTTTGAGCGGGGTACATCTGCAATTCTGGGTTTCCATCTTTTCTTGGGCTCAGTCTGGTCTTCTCATGGTCTTTGTGTGCTAGGACTTCTGGCTGGCTCTGAAGCTAGTGGCAAAACCCAGTGGGCTTTGGTCTATCAGGCACAGTAGACCAAGGGACCCCTGCCCTGTTCTTCTCACGATCCCTGTGGGGGAATCCCAGCTTCCCCAAACAGCAGGGACCGTATCACCATTCAGTCTTTAGAACTCTAATGACCTCTATCCTGAAACAGTTCCCCAGGACAACAGAGTGGGGCACCCTCCCACTCCCAAGGGGTGTTCCTTGGGTGAGTGGTTCTCCTTGGGCCACCCCTACCCAAGTAGGAGATTGTGAGGCTGCTGTTACCTGACAGTAGTGAAGTTAGTTGCAATGGTGACTGTCACCAGCATGACTGTGGGCCACGCCCTAGATCAAGTGTCTCAGAAGCATCACTTCATCTGGGACCCACAGATCCAGGAGGAAGGTGTTTTCATCCCCAGTGTACAAATGAGAAAACTGAAGCTCAAAGAGTTTCAGTACTTGGGCAAGGTCAAGTAGAAGAGGGGAGCAGGACAGGTGGCTGGTGCTGTCACTCTGATGTCTGACTGCCCCCTGTCCTTCCAGGGCCATTGGTCCACTGGAGAGCAAGTTGGAACAGAGTCACAGGGTGCAAGGAGCCTGGTATTCTGGACCATGGTGTCCTTGGCTCTTCCCAGAAGGTCTTTTCCCACCAATCACCCCCCACACAAGGGTTATGCCCTGTAGACCTAGCCCAGGGCAGGCACCTATGGCCAGTGTGGGACGAGGCGGGGGTGGGAGGGAGGCATTTCAACCTGTGTTTTGTCTACCTGAGAGTGTTACGTAACTCAATGGAGAGTGAGGCTCTGAAAAAAAGGAAAGAGAGAGAGAGAAATGCTTTTATTGATTTTCGCTTCAGAACATGCTGCCTTTATGTATTCCTAGGACAGCCCCAGAGCAAAGGGGCTGGCTTTGTAGCTGCAGAGCCTTAGATTTCAGGAAGGACTTACAGTTATACCCTTATAGAACAGGAAAGGAACGTGAAGGTAAGGTGGTTCATCTCCTTCATTAGATAGATGGGTCCTGCACACGGAAAAGGCTTGATTCTTGTCCAAGATCACAAGGAGGCCGCACTGATCCCAGGTCATCTTCCCCTAGGCCGGGCTCTTTCCGCCACCCATGTTGTTTCCCCAGAGGTCAAAAATCATGTCTGCTGGGCAGCCACCTTGTATCCTTGTTAGGACAAGGTAGGGGATGTCGGCAAGTATGCACTGACAGGGACATCTACTCCTGTGACCATCTCTGTGGCTGCTGTCCATTCCCCTCCACTCTCCGGGTCTCAGCTTTCCCACCTGTAAAATAGGGCCTCTTGTCTAGGGCAGTGCTTCCCCACCTTGGTTTTATGCAAGAACTCCTTTGGGAATTCAAGAACTATACAGAGGCTGGGGGTAGACCCCAACACTGGTATTTTTAAAGAGCTCCCCAGGTGATTTTCATGCTCAGCCAAGAGTGAACAATTGGAACAGGTGAGTTCTAAGATCATTCCAGTCTTCCTCTACCTATGGAAGCTTAAACCATTTTCCCAAGGGCCCCAGGGCCCCGAGCTTCTGTAGCTGCCCTCTCCCTGCCTAGGCCCACCAAGCCCCCTCTCCTAGTCCTCATCATCCTTCAGCTCCCCTGCAGCCAGGTGTGAACCTCCCCCAGCTCTGTCTCCTTTAAGCCCCTAGGCACTAAGTGACAGGTTCCACTTATCACGTCACACTGCCTGAAGGGCCAGCAGCAGTCACCACAGGGGATTGGAGAGGCAAAAACCGCATCAGGCCTAAGCCACACTTGGGCCTATCTGGGCTTCTGCTACCTCTTTCCTCTGCCCCTTCAGAATATGCACCTGGGTGGGGACAAAGGGGCCACAGCTGGGAGGTGCCCAAGGGGAGGGGGAGGAGAGACAGCAGAAGTCGCATAGCTCGAGCTGTCTTCTTGTTCAGAATCCATTTATTAGCTGCAGCTTCCCATAGATGTAAGGCCCGCCCCAAGGAGATTTGCATATTTATTTTGTTTAACATGATTCATCATCTGCCAGGGAATTTGGGGGCTGGGAGATGGAGCCCCATTTGTGAGCAACGGCTCTGGGTACAGAAAGCTCAGGGCAGTGTTAGAGGCCTCTGCATACCCAGAGGGCCCCCTTTGGGATGGAGGTGCAGGGTAGAGAGGGTTCCCTAGGACTTTCATCTCTGAGAGCAAAGCAAACAGCCTACAAAACATTTCCTCTCTTCCAGATCTCTCTCCCACCATAAGTGACATTTGCAAAGCACTTCACAGTTTATAGACTTGTCTGTGCACACGTCCACCCTTAACCCTGTCACCTGTCCCACAAGGTAATGACATTAGAATAGAGCCAAAGGTTTATTGAACACCTCTTTACACTTTACATACATTGTCTCCCATAGACCCGACAATAACCCCATGAGGCAGATTTTCTTATTATGTCCATCTCACTATAAAGAAACTGAGGCTCAGAGAGGCTTCCCAACTTCCTTAAAGTCATACAGCACATAAGGGTTGGAGTTAGGGCTCAAACTGCGAATTCTCCGACACCTTTGCTCTCGCAAATCCTCCCTTTACTATGTCTGTTTTCCTCCCTATAACCAACCTCTTACAATTACTCTTATCCATTTTTTCTGTTGGAAAGATAAGGAATGTGAGTGTGGCCAGTGTGGTCCATGTTGTGTTGCTCTGTCAGTGTGTTAGGGACACATAAACGGAAGTACCTCACAGGTACAGACAAATGACTCTTCCACTTCTACCATCTTTCCAGAGACTCCTGACGCCTGTCACGTTCTGAATCTGGAACCTCTGCCTGGCCTTAGTCATTCTGCAGCAACCCCCTTAACCAGCCTTGGTCGCCCCTAGCGCCCCTAGTCACACTTAGCTGAGATGACGGGATCACAATTCCTCGTGGTCATCTTGGCTATCCCTCTATTCCTGGACCTGGTCGGTGTTGCTCACTTATCACTGAGAAGAGTATGGTGTGGTGAGAAGTATTTAGGCTTGGATGCAAATCCCAGGGCTCTGGGTCATTATCACATGGCCTTGGCCATCTGAAAGATAGGGATAGAAATAATGTCTACCGCACAGGCTGCCGTCAGGATTGTACAAGTTGATTACAAAAAAAACTTAAAACAGGGCCTGACTCATAGGAAATCTTCAATAGATGTGAATTATTATTACCCTGGGCCCATAGAAGTCTTTTTCTTATTAAAAAAAAATTCCAGGAGACTCCACACATCTAGCAGTCACCACTTTCCAAAAACCACCAAGTCTTGAGACTACTGCCATACCTCAGCCCCCTGCAGCCCTGGGTTCACGGACAGTGTCCTGCCACCCAGATGATGCAGGGTCTGGACTTTAGGCTAGCTTTGTAGAGGAGACCTTTCTATAGGTCACATTGTATCTTTTATGGATTTTTCTCTTAGAGTTTTCTGCCTCAGGAGATTTTTTTTTTGGTCTTAGATTTTTCAAAGTACATTTCCACTGTTAACTCCTTTTATCTCTACCCTAGCTCTATGGGGAGGTAGTACAGGGATTGCTATACCCATTTCCTGGATGAGAAAACTGAGGCATTAGATGTTTGTGCTGACACCCGATAGCAGCAGAGAAGGCATGCAGATTGTTATGCAGGAGCAGCCACAACATGACCCAGAGTTTGAAACAGTTGTTTTTGAATTTTTCCCAATCAGGCTAGTGTGCATAGAGGGTAACATGGACACCAAATGGATCCTTCCTGGCCTCCAGAAGCCAAGTCCCTGGTGAGGGTAGGGAACAGGGCTCCTAGCAGCCACTTAGACTCATCTGTCAGGTGGGGATGGAGTGAAGGGAACATTTCTCAACCCATGCCTTTTTTCTCAGCTCCTGCTCCCATCCACAGAGAGGAAATGGGAGCCCAGCCTCTGAGGGAGGGTTCGGTGCTGCCTGCTGTGTGGTGCAGTGCCATCGTGGCCCTTCCTGTCCTCTTCTTTCTTTGCACATGGCCTTCAGCCAACTGCTGGGCCAGCTGTGCACCATTCCTGATTCATAGTCTCTGTGCTGCCACATGCTGGTCCCTCTGCTCCTGTTGGTCAGGTGTAGGGGTGCCTGGAGAGGAAGGTGTGCGGACTGCCTTGGAATGTGTGCACTGATAGAAGGTAGCACTGCAGCGGGGGTGGTGGAGGGAGGAATCTCCCACCTTTACTGTCATTCATTCATTCTACGTGGTCCCCGGGTCACAGTGAGGCTGAGGAAAATTACCTGGGATCTCCTTTGTCTCTGAATAAGAAGGAGCTGGGCCATTTCACAGTTGGGTATCACACCTGGCTTTGAAAAAACTTTCAAGGAAGAGAGGCCCTAGATGTCCCTGTGATGAAGCTTCCCCTAGCCCAGCCCCTCCAGCATCCTGTAAAGGCTGGGGCCATGTGTGCGTGGGATGGGGCTGGGCATGCGTGCTGGGAACCTGGGTGGAGTCAACAGCCTGTTCCAGGAAGAGAGTGCGTAGGTCCCCAGACACTGGATGGTGACGTCTGACCTCCACTCTCTAGAGGAAATACCAAAATATCAGAAGGAATGCAGGTAAAAAAAAGTCAGAAGCCTCAAGAGCACAGGCCTGGAGGTGGGGCCACACTTTGAGGCTGGCAGTAGAGCGGCCTGACAAAGTAAAGGGCCTCGGTGGGACCACAGTGAAAGGTGAGTTTGGAGAGAGATGCTTTGATCAGACTATGGTGACATTCAAGGTCTGGGAGACTTTGCCTTGGAGGTAAAAGAGGAATGATAGCGTTTGGAGGAGGAAAATGAGATGAGCGATGAGTGCTTTAGGGCAGGCTCTCCAGGATCCATTCCAGCTGGGCTGAGAGGGAGAAGGCCACTCAGTGGTCCAGCCGTAGGGAGATAGTTTTTGTCATTTTTACATTAATTTTTATCTAAGAAATATATATATGAGTTTAAAAGCCAAATAGTATAGCTCAGCTTATAATAAAAACAGCAGTGTCCTGTGTCATCCTTTCCTACTCCTGATTCCCACTCTGGGACAACCTCATTCAATTTCTGATATTAACCTCATTTCTAAATCACATGCTTATTTTTCTTAAAGTTTTGAATGTTATCTATTGATTTCCAACTATGGAGAATGTGAATTTCACTTTTATATCACCCTCTACCTTATCTTTGCCACACACACACTTAACACACTATGACTCTCACGTGTACTCACACACCCCACAACATTCACTATCCATCCTCCAAACAATTATATGCCTCCTTTTAGCTAAAACAGCGTTTAATGTATATAGTATTGTGATTATGTAAATGTTATCCACAGCCGAGCCATATATACTAGAGTAATATACTAGAATTGATAATCACCTCTTGTTTGCCTAGTGTTTCTCAGTATTTTTTTAGGGGTCCTCTCATTATATTAAAAGTACATTGATTTTTAAAATTTGGTTTGAATTTTTCTTGCCAATATTTTCCCTGGAGTGTCCAGCCTCCTGTCCAATCTGGACTGGCTGCTCTCTGACTTGCTGGGTATTCTGGAGACCGAATGGCAAAGAGACTTGATATGGAAAGGGAATGGGAGAAGAAGAGAGCCACCCTGGGAAATCTGTGATCTTTCTGTTGTATTGGAGTCCCTGTTTCATGGTTCCCATATTTTCTTCTTTCTTGGTTTAAATTCTCACTATGGTGGAGTACACCCCTTAGTAATTTCTAGGAAAAGCGTTCATGAGACTTTTTTAAAAACTTTACCTGAAAAATGTGTTTATTCTATGCTTATATTTGCTGATAGTTTGGCTGGGTATAGAATTCTGGAATGGAAATACTCTTCCTTGTAACATGAAGCTATTTTCTCCTTTGTGTTTCAGCCCATAGTGATGCTGTTGATCCTGATTCTTTGTATGTGGACTTTTGATTTCTCTTTGAAAGTCTCTAGGATTTTTTATATTTTTGATTTTCAGTGTTCTAAAACTTAATGGTTTTATGCCTCAGTGTGGGTCTTTCTTCTGAACACATAGTGGTCTCTTTCCACATGAAAACATATCCTTCAGACCTGGGATTTTTTTTTTAATGTTACTTCTTGGATAATTTTCTCCTCTTCCTTTACTTTGTTTTTTTTTTTTTTTTCTCTCTGGAATTCCTATTACTGGGTTGGTGTTGGGTCGTCTGAACTGCTCGTCTTAGTTCTTTCTTTTCTCCTTCATTTTCATCTCTTTGAGTTTTGTTCTACTTTTGAAGAAATTTATCTTCTAATTCTTCTGTTGAGTTTCAGATTTATACTGGGCCTTACTTCCTCTTGGGATATTCTTACTCCAAAGATGCTATGATTTGTTTCTCTAAAATGGCACCGTTATTATTATTGTTGTTATGCCTTTGTACTGTTTTTCTACCTCTATCTTTTAAATTAGAGTCTCTTCTCAAATGTTTAGCAATCTTTAGTTGTCTCTTCGTATTTAAGAGTGAGTTCACATACAGCTACCTGAAAGCTCTGTGTGTTTGGGGCATGGTAGATGGAGGCTGCTTGTTAACTGATGGGCTTCACTATGGGCTAATTAAATGAAGACCTAGCTATTTCTTTAAGGACACTGTAACATGTTAGTACAGGTTGTCCTTAGGTTATGGAAAAGATATATTACTGAGAATGTCCTTAGGTCAGATTTGTATGTATCTTGGATTCATGATGAACAGCACACACTCTAACTCTCACGTGACTATAATATTACTATTATTACAATAGTAATAGTAATACCAACAATACTATAATGGCTCATATGTGATGATAATAATAATATAGTGTAATACTGTAATAATAATAACAACCCTATACTATAATAATAAGTTACAAAAACTTTTGTGCTCGGCTCAGCGCCTGTGGCTCAACGGGCTAAGGTGCCAGTCACGTACACCTGAGCTGGCGGGTTCGAATCCAGCCTTGGCCCGCCAAACAACAATGACGGCTGCAACCAAAAAATGGCTGGGCGTTGTGGCGGGCGCCTGTAGTCCCAGCTACTTGGGAGGCAGAGGCAGGAGAGTCGCTTGAGCCCAGGAATTGGAAGTTGCTGTGAGCTGTGATGCCATGGCACTCTCCCTAGGGTGACAGCTTGAGGCTCTGTCTTAAAAAAAAAAAAAAAAAATTTTTGTGCTCTTTCTTTTAATTCAAATAAACAGAACATAAAAACAAACACACAAAAAGTTTGCATAGGAGATAAGAGAAATTTCAGAAAAGAATATTAAAGGTTTAACATTCACCTAGTGTT
>CAUYRH010076949.1:0-15974 GCA_963574655.1 Perodicticus potto
TTCTGATTCAAAGGAGTCCATGTCTACAGTCCCAGCTGATTTTGAGACAGACGAAAGTGTCCTGATGAGGAGACAGAAACAGATCAACTATGGAAAGAACACAATTGCCTATGATCGCTATATTAAAGAAGTCCCAAGACATCTTCGGCAAACTGGCATCCATTCCAAAACGCCAAACAAGTTTAAGAAATATAGTCGATGGTCGTGGGACCAACAGATAAGACTCTGGAAGGTGGCACTGCATTTTTGGGATCCTCCAGCTGAAGAAGGATGTGATTTGCAGGAAATACAACCCATAGACCTGGAATCCCCAGAAAGTGGCTCTGAGCCCCACATGAGCTCTCAGGATGAGTTTGATGTCTACTCTGGAATACCCACCAAGGTCAGACATGTGGACTGCCAAGTGGAGGACGAGTTTGACTTGGAAGCTTGTTTAACTGAACCATTGAGAGACTTCTCGGCCATGAGCTAGCTGTGCTACCTGGGCCAACAGAGAAACAGGTGCCCCCGTGCCTGGAGGGAGGCCAGTGAAGCCAAGCATGTATCGCGCCCTTCTACCTGGGTGGTTTCTCTGTTAGTAGCTCATGAACTCATGATGGATTGCTATTCCTGCCTTATTGTCATAAGAAACATTAGTTTTATGTAGCAGTGAGTGTATTTTGCATGTTTTAAATTGTTAATGAAGCTAAATCCAAGAAAAATTGGACTTGAAGCAATTTTGCAACAAACTTAAATTGCTTAATCTTGACCTTCCAGGTTAAACTTCCATATATCCTTTAACAGGTTTTCCAAGGATATTTTAAACATTAAGTTGCCACTTGTCAGGATTGTTTTGCATTTAACCATGAATTCGTGGGACCAGTCTAGAGTCAGCATTCTCTGCAGGGGTCTGACAAGGCATTCTCTTGCCAGACACATACATGTCTTCATGGGACTGAGATTTTGACCTTTTACTAACATGTTCAAGTGGGTTTTTTCTTCCTCTAGAGCGCTGAACAGTTACACTTATTAAATTAATGGGTTTTATGTCAGTTACACAGTCTTAATTTGGTGCTTGTGAATAGCACCAGGTAGGCTCTTTATCTAGTATACTCCAAAATAAAGCAACAGAGGGATTGAGAACTTTTTTTGCAATCACTTAATTTACTATGTAAAATTGCTGTAAATGATATTGTGTACAGATTTTCTGCTCAAATATTCAATTGTAAACTTCTTGTTAAGACTGTTATGTTTCTATTGCTTTTGTATGCAATGATATTGCAAAAATAAAAAAGGAAACCTTCAAAAAAAAAAAGAAACCAATTTACAATCACTCACACTTTCATATGAAGAATCGATCACAACTATGGCCCAAGATGAAGAAGGGGGGCGCTGGGAGGGGAGGGTGAAGGTCAGACTGAGGGAGGGTGAATGGTGGGATCACACCTATGGTGCAAAATGCAAGGGTACATGTCAGATCTATTATTACAGAGTATAAAAATGTCTTAACACAATAATTAAGTAAACAAGAGGAGGTATACATTAACCAGTGTGATGTAAAGTATTCCTAATTCTATATGAAATCAGCACATTGTACCCCATAAATGCATTAATGTATACATGATCTATGTGTTTATGATTTAATTAAAAACTTTGTCTAAAACCTTGAAAAAAATAAAAAATAAATAAAATAAAAGTAAAAAATAAAAAATGGGCAAGACATTTCTCCAAATAAGATACACAAATGAATAATAAGCACATGAAAAGATCCATCAGTATAATTCTACTTTATATCTACTAGGATTGCTATAATAAAAAAGATGGACAACAAGTTTTGCAAAGGAGAGAAATTTGCAGGGAAACTGGAACTCTCCTACTACTGGTAGGAAACATGGACTTACTGTATGACCCAGCAATTCCACCCAAGAGAAATGAAAACACATGTCCACCCAAAAC
Source organism: Perodicticus potto (assembly GCA_963574655.1). Taxonomy (NCBI): domain Eukaryota; kingdom Metazoa; phylum Chordata; class Mammalia; order Primates; family Lorisidae; genus Perodicticus; species Perodicticus potto. Next base: position 1,936 of record CAUYRH010076949.1, read on the forward strand.
CTGTACATAAATGATCATAACAACATTTTCATAATAACCAAAGTGAGGCTGGGCACAGGGACACACGCCTGTAATCCTAGCACTCTGGGAGGCCAAGGCGGGTGGTTTGCTTGAGCTTAGGAGTTCCATTCCAGCCTAAGCAAGAGTGAGACCTGTCTTTTAAAAAGAAAAAAAAATAGCCAAAGGTGGAAATAACTTAAATGCCCATCAATTGATGAGTGGATAAATAAAATGTAGTATACCATAAACACAGAATATTATCCAACAACAAAAAAGGAATGACGTACTGGTGCATGCCGGAACATGGAGAACCTTAAAAACATTACACTTTGTAAAAGCAGCTAGACACAAAAAAACACATTTGGTATGATTTCATTTATACAAAATGTCCAGATAAAGCAAGTGTACCTAAGTACAGAAACAGAAAGTAGATTAATTATTGCCTAGAGCTAGGGGTGGAGCAGTTGGGGGGTTTGGGGAAGGAGTGACTGCTGAATGGCATGGGCTATCTTTCTGGGGTGATAAAAATGTAAAATGGACTATGATGATTACACAACTCTATGAATATACAAAACAATCTAAAAGTGTAAGGTAAATTTTACACTTTGAATCTCAATAAAGCTGTCACCAAAAAAAAATTTTTTTAAAGTAAAGCAGAGCCAGCGTTCAATAAGCAGATCCTTGAAACACATAGAAATAAAAGTGTAAACTGCCAGTATAACAGAACTATATCTTCTTTATTTCCTCCTTTTATTTGCTCAGTTAGTAGATCAAAAATCAAAATTCTAACAAATAATGTAACCTTAGTCTACTTTCAAAAAGCAGGGATTCTCTGTCATTCCTATGCTCATAACCTAGTTCAAACTTCAGCAGTATCAGATTATAACAGAAGTTGAACTTAGTTTCTCTGTGATACAGAGCAACAAGCTATAGTTTAGATGACAACATTTTTAATTTTATAATTTTTTTTTTTTTGAGACAGAGTCTCAAGCATTCACCCTATGTAGAGTGCCATGGTGTCACAGCTCACAGCAACCTCAAACTCTTGGGCTTAAGCGATTCTCTTGCCTCAACCTCCCAAGTAGGTGGGACCACAGGCAATCGCCACAATGCCCCACTATTTTTTTTTGTTGCAGCTGTCATTGTTTAACTGGCCTAGGCTGGGTTCCAACCTACCTACTTACCTCCCTACCCACTGAGCTATGGGTGCCATCCAAAATTTTTTATTTTAATTTGGAGATTTTCCAGCCCGTTTACCACCAGTTCTCCACTAGCACTGAGGAAATATAAATGAAAACACTGGCATGCTCAGATTTAAGATCTGTGCTTTCAGCACGCACCTAGTCCCTGGTGCTCACAAGGCTGAGGTTGGAGGATCACTTGAGCCCAGGAGCTCAAGGCTGCAGTGAGCTATGATGGCACCACTACTGTCAGCCGGGGTAACAGAAAGAGACATCATCTCTTAGAAAGAAAAGAAAGAAAAAAAATCTGCTTTGGACAATCTGTGAAGAACTGTGGAAGTCATAATACGCAGCCACTATAAATGGCAGCAATTTTGCTTGTTAGAGCACCTAAAGATATAAAATGACTCTGACCCACTCCATCCAGCTAACGTGATATGCAAGGTACTAATGCAGTGAGCAATTCTAGCCAACAACCCAGTACTGCTGGCTAAGCTAATGATATGAAAACATTTATGAATCTGCACAGGCTTCAGAAAAGAGCCCTTGCAAGTGTCACAGGTCAGTTATGTTATTCAACATAAAAGAGTTGAGGCCAAGAAAAATATATTCTATTATTTATGGGAAATAATCTAAGGATATACCAAATTTCACTCAATACATATATAATTTTCTATGTTTGTGTTCCTATGGATTATATAAATTTATAAGCAAAAACTTTTAGATGTATCATAAAACTTTAATTATTTTTATTTTATTATTTTTTTTTTTTTTTGGAGACAGAGCCTCAAGCTATTGCCCTGGATAGAGTGCTATGGCGTCACAGCTCACAGCAACCTCCAACTCCTGGGCTTAAGCGATTCTCTTGCCTCAGCCTCTAAAGTAACTGGGACTGTAGGCGCCCGCCACAATGTCTGGCTATTTTTTGGTTGGAGATGCCATTGTAGATAGGCAGGCCCGGGGTAGATTCGAACCTGCCAGCTCAGGTGTATGTGGCAGGTGCCTTAGCCACTTGAGCCATAGACGCCGAGCCCTTTAATTATTTTTAAACATTTACTCTTTAAATTGTGAGCAATATAAGAAAAAAATGATAAAGACAAATTTAACCCAACTTAAAAATTAAAACCATATTATTACATTTTACCTCGTTTAAGAACAAAAAAGAACAAATTGAAATATACAAGGCATGATTTCCTATTAGAAGAACTAATTCAATCTATTAAATCATTTGTAGATTTTTTTTAAAGTAATAAGTTATTCAAAAAATTTGAAAAAAAATTTAACCAATAATAGAGTAACTTCCTCTAAAAATGCCTTACAAAAAACATATCTACACTGAATGCTATGATTCAGGGAGACTTTCTATTTCCAACATGCTCAAATAATAGATTTGCACAATTTAAAAAAACACATACTATAGCTGGGGGCGCTGTGGCGGGCCCCTGTAGTCCCAGCTACTCGGGAGGCTGAGGCAACAGAATCGCCTAAGCCCAGGAGTTGGAGGTTGCTGTGAGCTGGGTGACACCACAGCACTCTACCAAGGGCGATAAAGTGAGACTCTATCTCTACAAAAAAAAAAAAAAAAAAATACTAGTTCCATGAATATGATTTGAAGAGAAGATGAACTAGACATGACACAAAATTAGTTGAACTACACGTCACATATGAGATCAGAGATCTCATATCTGAACTGGCATACACACAGTATTGGGTCATCCTACTGTTAGGATTCCAGAAAATAGGATAAACCACACTCTAATAGGTAGAATGTAACACACACACACTCCTACCCAGACAACCAAGATACAAAATCCTTCTTTATAGGTAAACCCACAGATGTTCCCCCATACATAATTTTTTTCTGCGACAGACTAACACTGTCCAGGGAACAAAAAGTAGGATTTTGAGAGGTACGTGTGCTGAGAGAGAGAATACACAAAGTGAGCACTAAGAGAATGATTCCTTCTGAAGTAAGATATGACTTACTGATTAAGGGACTCTTAAGTCCTTCTATTAGATAGTTTTTCTGTATTTTTACAAATTAATTCATTATTGTCACAAAGCCACACATGCAGGCAGCATAGAACGTTTAAAAATCAACCACAAGGCTTGGCGCCTGTGGCTCAGCGGGCTAAGGCGCCAGCCACGTACACCTGACCTGGCGGGTTCGAATCCAGCCCGGGCCCGCCAAACAACAATGATGGCTACAACCAAAAAATGGCCAGGTGTTGTGGCGGGCGCCTGTAGTCCCAGCTATTCGGGAGGCAGAGGCAAGAGACTCACTTGAGCCCAGGAATTGGAGGTTGCTGTGAGCTGTGATGCCACAGCACTCTATCCAGGGTGACAGCTTGAGGCTCTGTCTCAAAAAAAAAAATCAACCACAAAATAACTGTTAACTTTGACCAAAAATAAGTCAAAGTAAAACTACACCCTGACTTCTCTTTCTGAAGAAAGTAACCACATTTTCATTGAAATAAAGACAGGCAGATTTATTACAAACCACAATCAAATATTTGACACGCAACAATCCAAAGCCCACAGTAATCCACCTTAACAAGCACACCAAACATCTATATAAAGTAGCACAAACACACAGGGAACATGCAACTCATCACCACTTAGCTGTGATCATCACAGCCACAGCACACAGGATCCTTTGCTTCCCAAAGAAAGCACCATGGAAGGGTGGGCGATCTTTCTGCCTGACCCGGTGCAAGCAACTATTTTGGAATCAAAAAAAAAAAGGAGCCAAAGTCACTGCACTAGAGACCCAAACTTACTAGTTATCCAATGCTCGGACCACAAGTGGATTTCCTTGCAAATTCCCATAAGCCAGAAAAGTAACTCAAGTAGGTATCTTTCCCAAAATTATCTGAAGGCTTTATTATGTGTGACTTCTACATTTAAAAATGAAAAACTATTAAATATATTTTGCTTTACTTATGAAGAGCTTACATATGAGCCAGTAATGATATAATTAACTAAGGCTCAATGACAACGCAAGCTTCCAAATTTTAGATGATGTTATAGTTAAATTTTTCTCTTAAACAGAACTATGGTTCAATTATTTTGGTTTATTTAGTAATAACCATTACATAATTCCTTTCCTCAGCGTCTTAAGTTTTTGTGCATGCTTACAATATTGGTTTAATCAAAGTTAAATTATCCATAACAAGTCAAAATATTTAATAGCAAGGCTGCAAACAGTCTATACGCCATGCTATTATATGTGGATTCCATTTATCAAAAATGACCCTTAAACAAGGCCAGGTGTGATGGCTCATGCTTTGGAATCCTAGCACTCTGGAAGGCCAAGGCAGACGGATCGCCTGATCTCAGAAGTTCAAGAGCAGCCTGAGCAAGAACAAAATCCATTTCTTAAAAGAAAAAAATAGCTGGGCATTGTGGTAGGCACCTGTAGTCCCAGCTACTCAGGAGGCTGAGGCAAGGGGATAGCTTGGGCCCAGGAGTTTGAGGTTGCTGTGAGCTGTGACACCATGGCACTCACTCTACTAAGGGTGACAAAGTGAGACTGTCTCTCAAAAAGAGGCTTAAACTCACAAAAACATTATTTTTCCAATAATCTGTCATCCGAATTTAAACACATAAGTATATAAATTAAGGCCACATAACTTATTAATTCAGTTGTTCATAACAAAGGTTACAAAAACAATACATATAATATAATGGCTTATTTTAAAAAACAAATTTAGATCATTAAAACAAACACTATGAAACAAGGGATTTTAGGTTAAATTCCACCTGGAGCTTTTCCACTTATATGAATTGGCCACTGAAAACTAAACAGTGACCTGCCACTGAAACAGCTGTAATGCAACACAATCTTAAGGGTTAACAAAAAATGGTTATGTTAAACAGTTTTACCTAACAAAGAAATATTTGTACTATGAGTTATACATTCTTTGAACACTATTATTGCAAGTTTATATGCTGTACATTACTCTCTTGTGAACAACCATATTGGATTCACCACAAAAATAAGCCTTATAAGAATTTTTCCTACACAAAATAGTTGTCAACTACCCAACTATCAATATAGCCATCTGCAAATTTTTCATTTTCATTGATTCTTACAGTTGATATCTTCGTTTTCATACAAAAACAGCGTCAGTAAAATCAGATGTCATACCAAACAATAAATTGTACCTAGACGCAACATTGAAAACACTGTCATTTAATCTTCCCATTCACCTTCAATGCATAAGACTATTGAACTAAAAACAAACCAAAAAAAAGCAAAAAACCCAGGTTGGCACAGGTCCAACCCTGACCTCATATCAAAACACACACACAAAAAAAGTCTTAAAATAGACACACAGCTACTTTCCAGCTATTACTGCACCAGACTTAAGAGAACAGCACAAAATAGGTTATTTTTCTCCTTTTCCTCTATCTGTGTAACATTCATCTTTTCCAAGCAAGCACTCTTATTTCATATAAGTAAACACTGACCAGAAAATTAGGGAATGTGGTCATAAAAAAAAAAAAGTGTTCTATATTTAAAGTAATATCACTGCCTCGAATCACCCATTCTTAGTCACAATCAATGACCATCAGAAATAATGCAAACCATGAAGAACACTGTTTACTCTTCCTGCATTTTTAAAAAATCAATTTCCAGCAGGACAACTAAATAATTATCAAATAGCAATTATCTTTCTCTTTCATTAAAGAAATCACTAAAGACCCTAACACCGGGGGCAGCACCAGCCCCATATACTGAAGGTGGCGGGTTCAAACCCAGCCCCAGCCAAACTGAAAAAAAAAAAAAAAACCCTAACACCTGTTTTACTAGAAGACAATAAAATTACAGAGTAACAAACACAATTACCTCATTTTTATTGCACTGCACTACTTTTGGCAACTCCACTCTATCACTACAAACTTGCTAAAAATTCCATTGCTACACAGAGACAACCACCACCACTGTCTTCCAAGGTCATTTAAGTACAAACCACAGTGATAGTTACACTAATTAATCAGACAACCACATCTGCACAACAGACCAACAGTTGAAATGTACCTTCCACAAAAGATACAAGTATATAAAAATCCATACTTACCTACAGTTGGGAGGAGGATCCAATGTAATTTCTGCAAGTTCCTTCTGAATCCTTTAAAATAAAAACAAAGAAAGTGATGCTTAGAATATCGTCACTTTAAACATTAACCTATGTCATTAAAATGTTATTCTTTAACAATAATATTTCCCTTTGGTACGTTTTTATTTTGAAATACCAATACTGTTAAACTACCATATCCAATAAAAAAGTACTTAATTTCTGCCACAGTATCCAGGATGGCCAACAGAGAGTAATATGACTGGCCACTACCAGTTCATGAAGCCTGTGGAAGCAACACAGCGACTTCATTAAAACACTGGTAGCACTAACCAAATTCCTAATATATCCTGGAAATTTCTGCCACACAGAAATGGATCATTAGAATGGATCATTCTAACTTCTGATTTGTATTAGAACATCCCCATAAAAGATGGAACACGGGTTAAGGCGCCAGCCACGTACACCTGAGCTAGAGGGTTTAAATCTAGCCTGGGCCCACCAAAACAACGATGGTTGCAACCAAGAAATGGCCAGGTGTTGTGACGGGCGCCTGTAGTCCCAGCTACTTGGGAGGCAGAGGCAGGAGACTCACTCGAGCCCAGGAATTGGAGGTTGCTGTGAGCTGTGATGCCACAGCACTCTATCCAGGGTGACAGCTTGAGGCTCTGTCTCAAAAAAAAAAAAAAAAAGATGGAACACTTATCATATTAATTTGAATCCAAGCATCCTGACTAATCCAATCAAAATGTGAAGAAAAGAATTTCAAGATCTCATTCCCATATCAGAAAGTGACATCAAGGCCGGTCCCAGTGGTTCATGCCTATAATCCTTGCACTCTGGGAGGCCAAGGCAGGAGGACTACCTGAGCTCAGGAGTTCAAGACCAGCCTAAGCAAAAGCAAAATCCTGTCTCTAAAAAATAGCCCACCATTGTAGCTGGCACCTGTAGTCCTGGTTATTCAGGAGGCTGAGAGAAAGAGGATTGCTTAAGCTCAAGAGTTTGAGGTTGCTGTGAGCAATAATCCCACAGCACTCTACCCAGAGTGACAAAGTGCAACTGTGTCTCAAACAAAAAAAACTGACATCAAACTACATCTGGTATTCCTTCCTGGAGCTTCTAAGTTGGAGCATAAGGGTACTTTCCAGTTTGACACTATTAGTTTTGCTAGAGCTATGCTAATAATACATAAATAATTTTTTTCAAAATGTTTATATTTCATTTCTGGAGATAAGGTGATTTTCTTTCGGTTGTTTTTCTTTTTCTTTTTTTTTCTTCAGATTCACATGAGGGAACAAACAATTAGGTTACAACCTTTGTGTTAGGTAAGGTCCCTGTTGTAGTTATGTCCAGCACCCAGAAGGTGTGCCATATACCCTTACACTGTGCCTGTTAGGATGGAGCACCCCAACCCCCTCCCTCCTCATTCTCCTCCCCCATTGTCCTCCTTGCCGGCTCCTCCTAACTTGAAATGAGTTCTTCTCTTGCATGGGTATATATAAGTTCATCCACTGGCTTCATATTAGTATTGAGTACATTGGATACTTGCTTTTTCATTCTTATGATACTCTGAACTAAAGAGAATGCTCTCCAACTCTATCCAGGTTAATACAAAAGATGTGAAGTCTCCATCTTTTTTAATGGTTGAGTAGCATTTCACGGTATACATATACCACAGCTTATTAATCCATGCATGAGTTGATGGGTACTTGGACTGTCATGAATATTTATTTTAATGTCATTGCATAAGCTTCCTACAAAGAAAAAATATTTTTAAAAATGTACTTCTATCCTCATGTGTTACTTTCTACTTCGATTTCTAACAGCATCTAATATCCTATATACATATTTAAAAGCTTCTAAGACTATACTTAGAAAACTTTTAACTCTCATTCCGCCTTATTAAACTTAGGCTCTGTTAAATAAAATACAAAAAAAAATTCTTAAAGCTATTTCTTCTCCAGGGCAGCTCCTGTGGCTCAGTGGGGAGGGTACCAGCCCCATATGCCAGAGGTGGCAGGTTCAAACCCAGCCCCGGCCAAAAACTGCAAAAAAAAAAAAAAAAAAAAAAAACTACTTCTTCTCCTTCACCTTTCTAAATATGAGATTAACAGCTAGATGCCTATTATCTGGTAATCACAAGGATAGTATAAGGACAGCTCTTTACTCTAGTATCTTAAAAAAACAAGAATTTGAACAAAAACATTTACACTCAGCTCGGCGCCTGTGGCTCAATGGGCTAAGGCGCCAGCCACGTACACCTGAGCTGGTGGGTTCGAATCCAGCCCGGGTCCGCCAAACAACAATGACGGCTGCAACCAAAAATGGCTGGGCGTTGTGGTGGGCACCTGTAGTCCCAGCTACTTGGGAGACGGAGGCAAGAGACTCGCTTGAGCCCAGGAATTGGAGGTTGCTGTGAGCTGTGATGCCACAGCACTCTATCTAGGGTGACAGCTTGAGGCTCTGTCTCAAAAAAAAAAAAATTTACACTCAAACAATAGTTTCACTCTATATCTTTTTACAGATAACAAACAGAACTACTGGAATAAATGATACTCCTCCAATAGGATTGGTATCAACTACTTAAAGGAACTGCATACTGCTAATATAACCTTCAGTTCTCTAAACCATGGGATTCAAGATTGAGGAGACGTTAAGAATACAAGCAAGGTCTGGGTGCCCACAGGTCAGTGGTTAGAGTGCTGGCCACATGCTCCAGGGCTGGTGGGTTCCAACTTGGCTCAGCCCTGCTATATAAAAAAAAAAAAATAGCCAGGCATTGTGCCAGGTGCTGTGGCAGGCGCTAGCAGTCCAGCTACTCAGGAGGCTGAGGCAAGAGAATCACTTGAGCCCACGAGTTTGAGGTTGCTGTGAGCTATGATGTTACAGCACTCTACTAAGGGTGACAAAGAGAGACTCAGACTCAATTAAAAAAAAAAAAAAAAAGAATAGAAGACTAATAAATTCAAAGTGAAAAAGTTCATACTGCTCATACCTGCTCTCTCTGTGCCTAAGTTTTCTGTCCTACAGAATAAAAAGGACAAACCTCATGATCTCTTTTATATCTGACACACTATAATTTCTTCCTAATATGCATACAAAGTACACATGCCCAATAATTAAATGACAGATGTCTCAAAGATCTGATATAAGCAAACACCTTTTATGGATTTTGCACAGATGTATAAAACAGGCACTTCAAAACTAAATGGTAAAGTCCAGATTAAAGATGGCAAACTAATGGTGGACCCCTGTAGTCTCAGCTACTTGGGAGGCTGAGGCAGGAGAATCTCTTAAGTCCAAGAGTTTGAGGTTGCTGTGAGCTGTGACGCCATGGCACTCTACGCAGGGTGACATAGTGAGACTCTGTCTCAAAAAAAAAAAAATGGCAAATTAAGCACACACATTCACCTCCCACTCACACAGGACCCCACCGGGTGAAGAGGGGAAATACAGAAAATGCAAAAGGTAACAACAGCAAAGGAGGGGGGTGGTCACCAATGGATGGGAGATGTCAACATATTTCTGCAAGACAAAGTAAATGGGTGTGATTCAAACAGGTTGAGAATGGGCTGCAGACTAAGGATATAATAAAAATATATTATTCAAGGGGAGGAAAAAAGAAAGGTGTGTAAGAAAATCATAGATCAAATATAAAGGAAACTAAAATGTAAAATATTTGTAATTCAGATGTTAAGAGAAAACATGAGGTTTTATCTTTTTGCTGAAATGCTGTGACTCACTGGGTAGCTCAGGGGTAGTAACAGTGGACTAGTAGGAAATCTAATCGTAATATGCTGTTAGAATATTAACACTGAATATCTACAGTTGTAATAAATGCACAGATAATTCACTGACTTTTACTTATACAAGCATAGAAGATGGGTTGCAGTGGCACTATACAATGTAAATGCTACTAACCTTGATCAATAAAATTAAGTGTAGTTAATATAAACCAGCAAAAAGTAGATGAAGAATGAAGGTATTAATACCTACATTTTACAAAGTAGAGAATCACAAAATACTGCTGAAATTAGAAGAAACAAACAAAAGCTTAAATATATTTTTAGAGCATAAAAACAACCAATAGACTGGGCACAGTGGCTCACACCTGTAATCCCAGCACTCTAGGAGGCCGAGGCAGGTGGACTGCTTGAGCCCAGGAGTTCTGAGACCAGATAGAACAAGAGCAAGACCTCATCTCTAGTAAAAACAGAAAAATTAGCATTGTGTTGTAACACCTGTAGTCCCAGCTACTTGAGGAGGCTGAGGCAGGAGGATTGCTTAAGCCCAAGAGTGTGAGGTTGCTGTTAGCTATAATTAAGCCACCGCACTCTACCCAAGATGACAGAGTGAGACTCTGTCCAAAAAAAAAATTCTTTTTTAAAATGCAACTATCAGGGCAGCGCCTGTGGCTCATCGAGTAGGGCGCCGGCTCCATATACTGAAGGTGGTGGGTTCAAACCCGACCTCGGCCGAACTGCAAAACAGAAAAATAGCCAGGCATTTTCGCGGACACCTATAGTCCCAGCTACTTGGGAGGCTAAGGCAAGAGAATCACCTAAGCCCAGGAGCTGGAGGTTGCTGTGAGCTGTGTGATGCCACGGCACTCTACCGAGGGCGATAAAGTGAGACTCTCTCTCTACAAAAAAAAAAAAAAAAAAAAAAATGCAACTATCATTAACTAGGAAGAAGGAAAAGAAAGGAAGAATAAGTAAACAAAATCCACATTATTTCAGAGCAGGGAGTCAGAAGACATTATTTCAGTCAAAAACTTAACAAGTACATTGTTTAGAATTATGCAAAAAATACAATGAAAGGACTAGAACTAAAGATAACTAAAGCTGCCTTCCAGGGAATGGAACTGGGGGGTAGTATGGGACAAAAACTGTTGCTCTCCATTTAAGAAAAAAGAAAAATCAGTATACTATTTATCACACACATGAACTTTTATTTTATTTTTTTTTTTTGCGGTTTTTTTTGGCTGGGGCTGGGTTTGAACCTGCCACCTCCGGCAGATGGGGCCGGTGCCCTACTCCTTTGAGCCACAGGAACCACCCAAACTTTTATAAATTATTTTTAAACTGAGAGAAGCAAAAGAAAAGGTATTCAAAATAACATGTTTAAACTGTCAAAGAAAACTACTTTTAACATAAAAAAAAACTTTCGGATTTTCAAATTCCTTATTTTATACTTATACTGATCTTTTTGAATTAAAAAGAAAAAAAAGTTGGGGTGGTGCCTGTGGCTCAGTGAATGGGGCGCTGGCCCCATATACCAAGGGTTGTGGGTTCAAACCCAGCCCTGGCCAAACTGCAACAAAAAAATAGCCGGGCATTGTGGCGGGCGCCTGTAGTCCCAGTTACTCAGGAGGCTGAGACAAGAGAATCGCCTAAGCCCAGGAGGTGGAGGTTGCTGTGAGCCATCGACCAAGGGCAACAAAGTGAGACTCTGTATCAAAAAAAAAAAAAAAAAAAAGTTGGCTCGGCGCCTGTGGCTCAACAGGCTAAGGCGCCAGCCACGTACACCTGAGCTAGCGGATTCAAATCCAGCCCGTGCCGCCAAACAACAATGACAGCTGCAACCAAAAAATGGCCAGGCGTTGTGGCGGGTGCCTGGAGTCCCAGCTACTTGGGAGGCCAAGGCAAGAGACTCGCTTGAGCCCAGGAGTTGGAGGTTGCTGTGAGCTGTGATACCACAGTACTCTATTCAGGGTGACAGCTTGATGCTCTGTCTCAAAAAAAAAAAAAAAAAAAAAAAAAAGTTACTATTTTCTGTCACTGAATTCTATAACAGAACTTGAACCCCTCCAGATACCTATAATCCCAAATCTATATTATTTACTACGAAAAGCAATTTACTGATAAATTCAACAACTCTGAGCAGTAACTCAATATACTGTATTTTGAGCCACTGTTATCTAAGAATGGTTCTATTTTTTTTTTGTCAGAAAAGATTATACTAAGAATTGCTATTTAAACAGTTGCAAGATGTCCTATGCTTTCAATGACAGCAATTCAATTCTATCTCAATAGTTGTGATCATAGCATGTATTAAATTTCTCAGTCTTCACATGCAGGACAAGGAAAATTAGCTATTTCACACACTGTCCCTTAGGGTTGGGAAAAATGAAAAGTACCAAATATTCTCACTTATAGTGTATCTTTCACATAATGATTTCAAACCACTGAAAGTGAAATTAGATAATCCTCACAGAATTCTCTAAGCATCTGTATTATCAGTCCCCATTTAAAAGGTAAGAAAACCAAGGCTAGTTATTTTACACTGCTAAGGGGAAAGATTGAGATAATTACCTTGCTAGTTCAAACAAACACAAAGACTTCTCTCTTATCAGAACTTCTAAGGAAAAACTATTTACACATAAATAACTAGACAGTTGCCTAACTTATCAGGCAGTGCCACTCTTAGGTTATTACAGTGCAGAATCACCACTTGCACATAGTTTATGAGACAAGTCAGGAGCAACATACAAACTGAATTCCAATTTGTATGACTCCACCTAATACCTTAACTGTTCCAGGAATGATCAATTAGAGTACAAGAAGAGTACTGAGATGGTCTGTCACCTGCTTGAAAAAAAAGGGCTGGTATCATAACAATTGTTCATTCTGAAGTGAAGAATATGGTACTAAAATTACACAAATTGGAGAAGATACCAAGCGACCATTTTATCAACGACATACTGGAGTAAGGGCTCAGAAATATAAAGCAGTGTATATGTATTGACATGTTTAAAACATATACACAATTCAAGTCAGGTGCACTGGATTACCCCTGTAATCCTAGAACTTTAGGAGGCCAAGGCAGGAGGATCACTTTAGCCCATGAGTTCAAGACCAGCCTGAGCAACACAGTGAGACCCTGTCTCTACAAAAAAAATTCTGAAAATTAGCTGGGTGTTGTGATGCTCACCTGCAATTCCAGTTACATAGAAGGCAAAGGTGGAAGGATCAATTGAGCCGAAGAGTTTGAGGTTACAGAGAACTATGATCGCACCACTGCACTCCAGTCTGTGAGACAGAGACTCTGTCTCTTTAAAAAGAAAAAAAAAAATAAGAGGGAAGAGGAAGGGAAGAGAAGAGAAGAGAAGAAAAAGAAAAAACTCACTCAGGGCCAAGTATACCATGAATGGACATGGAGATTCACAAAGTGATTTTTTAACAGTTATTTAAAAACAAACAAATAAACCTTTCCTCCCACCTAGATAATCTTCTATATTCCCCAAAAGACTGAATTCTTCAGTCACCCAAGAAACCCTATTCCAACCAATGGAATCAACTGGTCAAAACCTTCCAAAATGAATTTACTCTCTATTTTTTTATAATAGTCCTAGAAAAATAAATAAATAAATAAAAAGAATTTACTCTCGGGCGGCACCTGTGGCTCATCGAGTAGGGTGCCAGCCCCATATACCGAAGGTGGTGGGTTCAAACCCAGCCTCGGCAGAACTGCAAAACAGAAAAATAGACGGGTGTTGTGGCGGATGCCTATAGTCCCAGCTACTCGGGAGGCTGAGGCAAGAGAATCGCCTAAGCCCGGGAGTTGGAGGTTGCTGTGAGCTGTCTGACGCCACGGCACTCTACCGAGGGCGAAAAAGTGAGACTATGTTTATACAAAAAAAAAAAAAAAAAAAAAAAGGAAAAAAAATCATGCAACTAGTTAAATTTTTTAACTGTCAAAGCAGTCTCTAGAAAACACACAGCCATTGCAAATAATAAGCCCAGAGCTTAATTCTGAATGCTCACACATACTATTT
>CAUYRH010076950.1:0-27406 GCA_963574655.1 Perodicticus potto
GCCTCCCAAGCAGCTGGGACTACAGGCGCCCGCCACAACGCCCGGCCATATTTTTTTTGGTTGCAGCCATCATTGTTATTTGGCGGGCCCCGGCTGGATTCGAACCTGCCAGCTCAGGTGTACGTGGCTGGTGCCTTAGCCCGTTGAGCCACAGGCGCCAAGCCACTTTCTCTATTCCTAAGTTCCCTCCTCCACTCTTTCCCCTGCCCCTTCTCTTCTCCACTTTCCCTAGGGGGATTATTATATCTGTTTTATAGATGAAGAAGGCAAGATTAGAAGGGTTATGTGAATTGTTTGAGATTTCTTAAAAAGATGGAAGAAAGAGATGAAACTATAGCCTAGGTTTTGCTCATTGTTATTTTTTGGACAGAAGGCCATCTTCAGACATTTGGGAAGGTATCAGTAGGACATGGAGGTGCTTCAGCCAGGGTTGCTTCAGAGGGAAGTGCCACACATCACACACTTAAAGTACAGGGGTGCAGGTGCAATGGGAGCTTCCAGCCATGGGAGCTGCTGCTAGAATCAGGAATTCTTGGTGGTCAGGAAGGTGTCCCTGCAGAAGCTGGGCAGCCTGTGGGGCTGGAAAGAGGGGATTTCACCACTGGGGGAAAGAATTGTACCAGATGCCTCTAAGTTCTTTCTAAATGTAATTGTTCTATTGATTATAAAATAAAAATTATGCTCTTCTCTCCTTTCCTGGTATCAGATTGGCACTGTCAAAGGAGCCAACAAATTATTGCAATAACATAGGTTCGTCGCTGATATAAGAATCAGGGCCTTTTCCTGTTCTGCCAGGGAAAACAAGGTTTGAAAAGTTTTCCTCCTGTTAAAATTCACAGAGGGTGAGTTCTCAGTTGTAATCTAAACAATAGCAGAGATGGAGGAGGACCCAGGCACAATCAGAGCTTTTTCAGGAATTCGGAAATGAAGACTCGCATTAATTCTCAGGCTACGTTTGAGAATTGAGTGGTCAGCAGATCTCAGGAACTGGTTTCATTCTGCAAGGAAGACTAGGGAAGTACAGATGATATTTGAGAATAAGGTCTGTCATAATTGTGAATATGCCCATAAACTCCTGGTGTTACGTCTACTTAGTCCAGGGACACAAGAGAAATAGGACATCTTTTGCATTATCACTGTACTGAATGGGTAACCTGGCTGCATTCAGCATTTCCTTCCATACGTTTTAAAAGACAGTTTTCTCATTGTTAAACATTTTATTTTTCTATGCAGTGAGTTCTTTTCAATCTATTTATTCTCAGGAAAAAAGAAGTAGTCTTGTGGATATAAGAAAAACATAATGAGGATAAGAAATACAAGGTACATCAGAGGGGACACCCAGAAGACAGCACCAGCGTGTCCTTTGGGCCCACACTGTGGTTAGGCTGTTAAACGTACAATCTCATTTAATTCTGAGAATTCCATCCACATTTTACCGATATAGATTTGAGTCTCACAGGGTAAATAACTCACCCAAGGCTCTGCAATATAGAAGTAGTAATCTCTCTTAAGAGGCAGACAACAGAGAGAAATGGTTCATTTGCTTGTCTTTGGGAAATTGGGACCCTAAATTAGAAGGCAGTTGGTGGCATAATGACATATGCTGATTTCCCCCAATACTCAGATGTACCTTATGAGTAATGTGTGTGTGTGCTATTGGTTTCAGAAATCTCATTCATACTTTCCCCTCACTCTGCGATCCTGTTCATTACCCTCTACATGAGGAAGAAAAGTATGTTATTTAGGAAACCACAGTAATTGCCTATTAGAACTAAGGGAAACGAGCCTGGCAGATGTATCTGTTTTCTATAGGAGTGCAGTCAACAGAATTCTGCTTAGGACATGGAAGGAAATTAATATCTTGCAGATGACTCTAAAAATATTCTTCACCTTCAGAATCTATCTATTTTGTAAACACACATTTTTGATGCTGTCCTTCCTTTGAATCCTAAAAATGTATTTGCCATCCTTCTTCAGAAAGATGCTGAGGTTGGGGGTTAATGTGGTATACGTTAAAGATTAGGTTTTTCCTTAAACATTAAAAAAATTAGAATATTTGTATCACTTCACTGGCAGGAATTCAGTAGCAATGATGAGAATAGAGTTACCTTCTGTGTCTAATGTTGCCTTTATAGTTGCTTTGTTTCGTAGTTTTATAGATTGAGCTTTCTGGTTTCCTTGGAAACCCAATTGTCGACATTGGTTGCTAAGGAGCAGCCTTGGCTGCACAAAGCATAAGGAGCTGCAGAGCTGCTACCCTCAAGTTCATTCTCAGCAGCGACAGGCAGTGGGAATCTTCGGACTCATTCCAGGGAGGCCTCCATCTTGATTTTCAGCCTGAAGGATTCCTGTGGATTTTCCTGACCTGTCATCTCCTGACACTTCCCAAAGCTATAGAGGCCCATAGGAGCTGACAACTGTGTAGTGTTTCAGGGCATCCGAGTTCACATCTCTGTTTCATCAGTCACTGGATGTCAATGATTTATTCAACATCAGAGACTCCATTGCTGTGTTTACAAGATCCCAAATCAGCTGCACGCTCTTCTTTCTGAAATTTATCAGTAATGGAAGGAAACTAACAGTTGTTCCTTCTTTGCAGTGGGGTAGCGTAACACTGATGTCGGGGTGTAACTGATGTACGTGTTCTAATAGTCCAGTTTGAAGAACTGGGGATGATGGTACACATAACGGTGCCACAATCAGATGATCATTCATTTAAAACAGTAAACACAAAACTGTAACCTTTTGTATGTCGACCTATAATAGATACTGTGGTTCTTACATTCCTAAGTTGGGTTGTACGGATTTTTGACTGTGACCTTATAAGCTATTTCATATCTAATAACTCAGGGGTGATATGTCTGTGGTCGGAGTCCACCTGCCTATTTCATGGGTGCGTGTTGCACCAGGAAGTCAGTGATGTGCTAATTTTGGAGGTCAAAGGTGGCAAGGACCTCATTTTCAAAGTAGCTGCTGGGGACAAGTACGAGCTTCCTTTCCACGGCTCAGGTGTGAGCCAGACAGAGCCGCCCTCAGCTGCCAGGCTGGAAGGCTGATTTGTGTTATGGCAGATGGTGGCGGGATTAAACCTTGCCTGGGCACCATTCATCTCTCTTGCTTGTTTTGGATGACAGAATTCTGTAAATTCATCGTGTTATATGAATTATCTATTGAATATCTTCAAATAATGGCCCTTACAGGTAGTTTATTTTTTAATAGCATATGGTTAAGTGAGACCCTTGTTCCTCCTTGGGCAGGTTGGTTACCCTTTCTGAACCTCACGTGAGTTATCTGTAGAACTGGGTGAATAGTGATACCTCATATGGTCATTGCTGGACTGAGATAAAATATGTGAAATGTGTAGTTAGGTGTCATGGCCATAAGGGATCCTAAAATATAATATCTATTTTCCAGAAAAGGCCAATCTATAAAGACAGATTAATGGTGCCCAGGGTTGGAAGTGGGAGCAGTGAGTGACCACAGACAGGCCCGAGGATTCTGTTCAGGGTGATGGAAGTATCTACCACTGAATGTGGTGATGGTTACCTGCTGTGAATACTTACTAAACAACATGTCCAACAAATATGAGTTTCATTTATTTAAGTGTGAGGTTGTCCTAGAAAAGAAAACATAAAGTGAGCTTGTCTTTTACATAGATCACCTCTCTTCCATTAGGTTTCTATAGTAAGAAAGAGGAAATCTTAATATACTTTTGCTTTTTGGAGTGTTTGATTTCATGGGAGGTGTGGGTTCCAAATAGAATTAGGCACTCGAGTGGCAATCTAAGGATGTTGTTAACATTATTTTTGGTAAAAAAAAATTGTGAAGTGTTAAAGTGCTCTTCTTATAAGCAGAAGAGTAGAAAGGTGCACCCTACCACACACAAGGGCAATTGTGTAACTGCCCTCCCCATATAGACTGGCGCACTTTGCTCCAAGTAAACTAGCTTACTTGGGACCAAGCAGTTGTCATGTTTCTGCCAGAACACCATGTCTCTTAGGTCTCTCTATAAACACGGAAAAGTGTGATATATAACAGCTGGTAAAAAACAAACATGACGGAGAACGAGGTCAACTGATCAGCTAAGAAACTTTCCAAGTGTCAGACAAACCTAATAGGAAAAAAATGAAGTTAGAGCGCCCGGTTTGATAAAAATCTAACTTGACCTCTTGCAAATCCTCTGACCCCAAACTGGGGTGACTCATATCACTTTTGAGCCTTTTAGGTTGCCCTGTAAGGCTGTAGAACAGTTAGTTCTGGTGCTGTGGCTCCGAGTTTGCATTTACAGAGTATTCAAAATATTTCCTGGGGCTTTGCTGCCAGTCATTCTCAGAGCCATCCTCTGGGAGAGGTTTTGAATCTAGCGGTATGTCCAGCTTAAAAAGAAACAAACTGGCTTCTTTGGGAGATCACGTTGTTGCTGTTGGGTCAGAACAGTGGCTGCAGCCCCTTTCGGAGGTAGCTGGACTAAACAGGCTTTTTGTTTTTCAGTTTTGGAGGCAGGACACCACAAATGTGAGTGGTCATGTTTGAGTTTCCTCGGACACTTGAGGAGTTAATTTTTTCAATAACAAGCTTCTCGGGTCAAAATTCACTTTAAACCTCACTCTCTGTTCACCAGACATAACGTTGACCCTCAAAGAATCTTTGAGGACAAGCCAATCACTGCCAGTGGGGCAGAGCTCTGAGAGTGACAGGGACCGGACGTCCAAATGAGATCATTTAGATGGTGATTCCAAAGCAACATGAAAGAAAGGGTTGACATTATCATACAGCTGGAGTGAAGGCAGGGACCGCAGCGGGATGAGGTGAGGGGCTCAGGGACAGGTGGTGGTGGTGACCTGTGTTTTGGGGAGCAGTGGAATTTAATGGGTGGAGACGGTGAGGAGGGAAGGTACTGCCCACGTGGAGGACATAGGCAGAAGCTGTTCCCTGTCACTTTTCTGTTTGTTTGTTTGAGATAGGGTCTCCTCTGTTGCCTGGGCCTGAGTGCAGTGGTGAGAACAACCTCAGATTCCTGGCCTCAAATGATCCTCCAGACTCAGCCTCATGAATCATAGCCGGTACAACAAGCACATGCCACCACACCCAGCTGATTTTTTAATTTTTTGTGGAGATGGGATTTTGCTGTGTTGCCCAGGCTGGTCTTGAACTCTTGGCCTCAAGCAATTCTCCTGACTTGGTCTTCCAAAGTGCTAGAATTCCAGGTGGGAGCCACTGTCCCCAGCCATCACTTTCATAGTGACTAAATGTTGCCTTTTGAGCAACACTTTACAAAGCTTTCATGTGACCTCCTAGGTGGAGCCTAAATTCATTTTAACAAATTACGGAGTGTTCTCATTGAAGGGGGGACCGTGAATAGTAGTGTATTCTTTGTTTCTTCACTTCTGGTCTTTGTTTCAGTGGCATATTGCCATAGTTATTTAGCTTAATCTATATTAAATTTAATATCACCTGGATATAGGAAGAAAACTGTGTTTTAAAGGAATCAAGAGCTCTTGAAGCTTTTTCCTCCAGTTTTAATAGAGTTCAAAATAGTGTTTGCCAAGCATTATTACTCAGACTATACTTTTCTTTCTTTTTTTTTTTGAGATAGAGTTTCACCATGTCACTCTTGGTAGAGTGCTGTGGTATCACAGCTCACAGCAACCTCAAACTCTTGGGTTTAAGCTATTCCCTTGCCTCTGCCTCCCAAGTAGCTGGGACTGTAAGCACCTGCCACAACATCCAGCTATTTTTTGTTATTGTTGTCATTGTTGTTTAGCTGGCCCAGGTGGGTTCAAACCCACCAGGCCCGGTGCATGTGGTCTGCGCTCTAACTGCTGAGCATGGGCGCCGAGCCAGACTCTACTTTTCCAACCAAGCTCTGTACTTCGTTCCTTTCTCCATCAGTGCTCACTTTCTCCAGTACTTCAGTTTCTTCTTGCAAATGGAAATTAGTGCTAAGAATCTCATGGGATTATTAAGAAGATTAAATTGCTGCAATGTAATGTGAAAATGTGTGCACTGGAAGATGCTTTAGGTTGTGCTAAGGTTATGTTATTAAATGTAAGCTCATAACTTATTTGCCTGCTGTATTTGCGATTAGTAACATGTATTTTTCCCCATGGTCTTGGCTTCTCTTCACAGTATCCAGGAGCTTTCAGTTCATCCAGCTGGTTTAGTGTGTTCTGAAACAAAGACTGTGTATTGTGTAGGACCCATCACTTCTACTCTTGGAAAGAAGATCTGAAATGTCCTTTTTTGAAACTCGTGACTTGAATTCTGGATATTTCCCCCTTAAGTTTCTTAAAAAATTCCAGAAGTTTATTGTGGAGAGCACATTTAATTTGAATTATTGTGCCTTAGGCCCTACTGTGTCTTAGGTCATGAGGAGTTTTGTTCTTTTTTAAGCTGTCTCTGTTCTTCAAGTTAACTAGTTATTAAATATAGATTTTTTATGGAAGAATTGCAAAGACTTGTATAAAAGATTGTGCCCTGTCAAGATTCAGACAAAGAAAAAGTTTAAGAGTAGAATTTAAAAAAACTTAAGTATTTCAAGTTTAGGCTGTTAAAGCTATTTTGTGTATGAGTTTTACATAGAAGTTATACAAAGCTGAGTTGAAGATTTATTTAAAGAGGCTGTATTCACTGAATACCAAGCAGTTCTTTTTATTGTGGCTTTACGAATGATTTACATGGCCTCTTATTTATATCTTGAGACCAAGACAGTGTAGTCAGCCAAAACTATGTACAGTGTCAAACGCATTTTAACTAGACACAGAGAAATTTATCTTTGTTGCCCAGCAGGCAATCAGCCAGGTCACTTACTGCCAGAATAAAAGGGACAGTATGCTTTTACAGGCCTAGCAAATTTGGCACTATGTTTTTATAACCATAAATTTTTAAGAATCACCATATAAAGTGCTGGAATTCAAAGATGATGTTGTAAGTATTTTATTCTATTTATTTATTTGACAGAGTCTCAAGTTGTCACCCTCGGTTGAGTGCCGTGGTGTCACAGCTCACAGCAACCTCAAACTCTTGGGCTTAAGCGATTCTCTTGGCTCAGCCTCCCAAGTAACTGGGACTACAGGTGCTGGCCACAATGTGTGGCTACTTTTTGTTGTTGTTGTTGCAGTTGTCAATTGTTTTAGCTGGCCCCAGGCTGCCTCGGTCTATGTGGCTGGCGCCCTAACCACTGAGCTACAGGTGCCGCCAATGGTGTAGTTTTTTAAAAACATTCCTGAGTCTGGTCAGATTTCATGATTATGTCCTTCTCAGTCTTTTCCTTTCCACACTTTAAACATGCAAATATGTTTTTATATGTAGGTAGTTCTTTTTTGTTCCCTAACATCTAGACTGTTTCACTTAAAGCAGATGTCCAACACCCCTATAACACATGAAGCTGAAGACAAGATAGATTTGTTCCTTGCGAGGGACAGGAGACACCTCTCATTTGGTGGAGGGATTTTGGAGGGAATAGCAGGGGACATTCCGTGTTACGTCATCTCCTAAGACAGCAGGGAGAAGCTTGGGAAAGCAGATTGGAAACCTGACAGAAAGATGGAGCTGTGACATTTTGGAGGCTCTGTGATGACCCCAGGGAGGTAGAACTGTGGCACCAGGACCCAAACTCATCAAGACTGTTTGATGTCGTCATCTCTGAATTATGATGCAAAAGAAAAGAAGCCCGTTGTCAGCACAGGTTCTTTCCAGAGTTTTCCCTCTGACGTGGAGGAGGAGGCACGTGCCTGATTAACTTGGGCCATGCTGAGTCCCCGTGCAAACTATAAAGCAGAAGGTGCTGGGGATTACTTCAAAAGCTAGTAGGGTATCTTGTTTCTCTCCTTCCCTACCTCTCCCTCTCCTTTCCCTTCCCTTTCTTTTTTCCTTTTCTTTTCTTTACTTTTTGAGACAGGGTCCTGCTCTATTGTTGAGGCTGGAGTGCAGAGGCATGATCATAGCTCACTGTAACCACAAACTCCTGGGCTCCTGCCTCAGCCTCCCAAGTAGCTGCGTCTAGAGGCATGTACCACCACTCCTTGCCAATTTTTAAATTTTTTGTAAAGACGTGGTGTTGCTGTTTGCTTAGGCTGATCTTGAACTCCTGACTTTGAGCAATCCTCCCTCCTCGGCTACCCAAATTGCCGGGATTATAGACTTGAGCCTCCATGCCTGGCTTAAATATCTTGTTTTGTATTGTGACAAGATCTGTTTGGGAAAGTAGTGTCAGTTAGGTTTATTTCTCCAGACCAGGAAAGTAGCATTCTTCCCAATGATGAACTAAGCAGCTATAGCCCATGAATTATAATATTCTAGGTCCATTCTGTTCCTGGTAGCGCTCATGAGAGGGACTCTAACCTAGCCCTTTCTAGTGCCTTCACACAGGAAAGGACTTGACCTTTCTCACTCACAGGTGGTATTACAGGAAGGTTATGTCCTCAAATACTTCTTGAGGTTGTTTGAAGTGCAGATGACACCATGTTATACTGTAGCTCTTAGCAAATTATGATACAAAATGCTATTTAAATTAAAGATGAAGTTGTTATTATCCTATCTGGGACTTGTATTTTTTAATTGTGTTTTTTTCCTAGATAAATATAGCATTTCGTACAAAGAGAAAACTTGTACACCTTAGCATTTTACTATTGCTGTTAGCATTTTGATGTATTTGCATATAAATGGCTTAGAATGTACATAATTGTCCAATTATATATTTAATTTGGTCGCTTCTATTCTTTTGCTGCCATATAATGGCTTAAGTATTTTCCATTTTACAATGTAATTTCAATGATTATTTAATTGCTGGCTATTTAGATTTCTGCAGAATTTTAAAGCAATGTTTCAAATTAGCCAGATGGGTTTTTGCTCTACCTCATTGTCTTAAGCCTTACTCACAGGTTCTCAGAAGCCAAGGGCCCTTGGGGTCTCCACGTCAGCCTTTGTCTGAAGAGTTGTCTTTCCAAACCGTTGTTTCTTTCCGATTTTCCTTTGAATCTTACATAGGAGGAATGACCAAAATTCCAAGTTGTTAGAACACTAGTGAGCTTTTCCTGAGTCCCTATTCTGTGCCCAGCAGGTGTTTAACATCCTGTCCCATCTACTTCTTACAACAAGCCTGTAAGATGGGTGCTGCCTTTATCCCCATTTTGTAGATGAGTAAACTGAGGCTTGCAAGAGGTTAAGGTATTTAATCAATATCACGTAGTAGGTAGTAGAGGAGGGATTTAAACTCAGATAATTTCTCTGAGAAATCCTAGACGTTGAATGGCACAGGTAGCTGAGAAACCCCTTCATTAGCCGGGCACTTCTGTATATTTTCTTCAACCATTATTATGTATCTGAAGTCTATTTGTAGTCAGAAATTCCAGAGAGAACATTTCCGTCATTATTTAGGAATCTATATGAATCATTAGTACCATTGCCTTTTATTATTTAATCACATCTGAGAGGTGATGAAGTCAAAGTAATGGCATGGCAACCAGCTTTTACTTGAGAATGAAGTCTCGATGGTAGGAGACAGGTGCCATTATTATGGAATAAATAGGAAAAATGGATGCAAAATTTTTGTGTTTCATTGTTTTCATTTTTTTATACAATAGATCCTGTTAGTCCTTGTGAAGAGTATAGATGA
Organism: Perodicticus potto; assembly: GCA_963574655.1. Lineage (NCBI taxonomy): Eukaryota > Metazoa > Chordata > Mammalia > Primates > Lorisidae > Perodicticus > Perodicticus potto. The sequence goes on from CAUYRH010076950.1 coordinate 9,617, forward strand.
AGAAGTTAGTCATTTCCTTCTTTCTCTCCTGCCTTCTTATAGACCAAAATTAGTTGGTCTTATCCCCAGCTAAGTGACACTCGTGTTGAGTAAGAGCAAGTTTACGATGAGCAATTCATTATACGTGTTCCCTTCTGTCCACTTGATCTGTTAGAGTCTATTCAGTGATATTTAACTATACCTTTGGGAGTTTGCAGATTGGTGGACACTTCATTTTGCTTTATTTGTTAGATCCAATGAGTGCCTCTAATCAGAGTCTTGTTCATAGCAGGAACGTGATGTGTGAGTCGTACTTATCAAGGTGGACGCTTCCCAGCATCCTCTTACTTTTATTATGGGAGCTATTTACCGTAGCTTTATTACTTCTCATTTTCACCTGATTATTATAGATTAATTATAGTTGTCAAAGTGTTAAAACCTTCCCTGTAGGTCTTGTTTAAAAAATGCATTTATCTATTTAATGAATTTACAGAACTTTTTGTGGAGGTTTCTTACAAAGACCACAACTCATCTTTAATGTGTACATGCAGTAAGTATTTATTGCGTGCATTCAATATGCCAAGCTGAGTACGAGGAACCAAGTGTATGCTAATAAATAAATCTAGTATAGAAAGAGGTTTAAGAAGGTTGAATGCCTAACTAGCTGTTCTGTTCTAATACACCAGATATTAATGTCCAAGAAGAGGACAGTTCTATTCAGCTTGTTTTCTTCAAAAGGGACAGCAACAGTCTTTCCTCCTAAGGTCACCTTTTCTGACCATTTCCCTAATTCGGTGTTTTTCACTCTTTTTTATCTCATAGTACACTTGAACCTATACTTCAACTTTCCCCGCACACTTAAATCATGTTGATCAAAAAAAAAAAAAAGAAAAAGTAAAAAGAAGAATATATTTATTATGCTTTGAACTTCTCTCAAAAATAATTTAATTAACGATCTTTAAAAATTTTCATGACACATCTAAGATCCTCTCAGGGCACACCAGTGTACCATGGCACACCGGTTGAAAATCACTGCCCTAATTCCCATCTAGCAAGGAGGGGAGGGCCCCAGCAAGTGAGTCACTTTTGAAATATCAGGCACACCTGTACTCTTCTTGGGCCTCTTTGTCCCTTTGCCTAGTGACGGCGTCACACTTTCTCCTAAAATAGGCATCTCAAGGTTTTGAAGTTACCAAGAAGCAGGTTAACTATGCATATTTTTTCTCTGGTATGTTTTAAAAATGAGCAGAGTCTGACCAGAGCCTCACCTGACTTGCTAGTGAGGCAGAGAAGTCGATTAGCGGGGAGAAGTCCCAAGTCCCCTCTGATTCTGGAGCTCCTGTACTTTTACCTGTGATGTGCCTGGGACCCCCAGGGTGAGGGCTCTGGACCTCCAGCTTGAGAAGTGGTCATCTAGAATTTACCCGGAAATCTAAGAGTCGAATTCAAAGGTGTGTTGTTTCTAAACCCTGGTGACATTGGAGGAGGTTTCTGCTAAAAGTTAGTAACTTTTATCACAGCTTAGCTGACGAAGATCACGATCAATATCAAAATCATTGCGTTTCCACATATGTGCTGTACCATCTTAGCTCCAGGCAAGTTGAGTTAAACAGACATGGTCCCCCTCTCATGAGGACACTGGCAGCATGTTACAGACCAGCAGGCAAAGACATCAAGTGCAGATGCCAGCAGATACGGGCGCAGAGACCTCATGTCATCTGTGGTCATCTCAGGGGACGTTCTCATTACGTTTGCAGATGAGAGTGGGGTTTGGATTAATGGAACTTTTGACATGAGGAGACAGTACCATGAACTGAAATCTTGTCAAATTGGAATGCCAACTTTGAGTGATGGTTTCATATGCAACTTTTATTTAAGGCAGATCAAATCTAGCCGAGAAGAAGCCTCCAAGATGATGCCTCTCTGTGGCCAGTTCTTGTCTCTGTTGCTTTTTAACCTGCGCCATCAGAGTTTGCATCTATTTACCTTTAGTTACTATCAGCCATCATCCTGTGATTCCAATGTTTTTATGTGTCGGGCAGGCACTTTATATAATTGTCTCTAATTCTCACAAAAGCTCTGCTGTGAGGTGCTGTTATTCCCATTTTAAAGATCAATCAACAGGTTTGACTTTTAAAGGGGACTGTTCAGTGATAACTGAGATTCGAACTGGAAACTCTGCAGGCTGAGGGCCTGGGCTTCTCTCTCTCTCACACAGGCAGGGACACCTCGTGAGTCCCAGGATTGTTTTGCACTTGTTTTGTGTTTGATTGTGAAACTTGATTGCTCCGCTGGTGGTTTAGAGGTTTAATCATTTGACAGTGGTTTATCAGGTTCTCAGCATTGTTACCAAGACAGTAAGCCCCTGTCCCCAACGCGGGCTTCTGGTGGGACCAGGCAACACCGATTTGGCTGTCGGGAGGGAGGGCAGAGGGAGGTGATTTAGGGTTGCCTGAATCTGTACCTGTGGACCGTTGATGAGTGATGTTCCAAAACAACCCTGTCATCCCTGGCTTCTCAGACGGTGTTTGTTAAACAACAAAGCCACTGTGGAAATTAATGTGGGTGTTCCTATTTATAAATGAGAGCACCCACATTTATTTATATACTAAACCCACAAGAATGACATTTTACAATGACAGGGAGCTCAACTGAAGTGTGAATCACAACCGGGACTCGAAAAGAATTATGGCTGACAGCAGCATTCCAGATCTGGACAGGGTTCTCAGAGGGCTGCTTCATAGATGAAAAGTCTGAAAAACAGGACCTCTGGGTTTCCAAGGAGATACGGTGACCTAAATGGTGTTTTATGAAAGTGACACGTTGGTGCGGATATGAAAATTCACTGCGCTCTGATGTGGTTCCAGGAGCTCCCTGGCTGCTGCCGGGTTCTGAGTGATGCAAGGTGACTGTGCGAAGTGTTCGGTTGTTTTGGAATGCTGTTGGGTAAACTGAGCCAGGCCCCATTGTCCCTTCACTCCTCTGTGCTACAATGTTTAAACTAGAAAGCATTTCCTGGATATAATGTTATTCTTCTTAAGTGTCATTTATACCGGTATGTCTTGCTGGAATTATTTGTGATTTACTCTTTATACTGAAGGAGGGACTTGTAGCTAAACACAAAATCCTAATGGAAATTTATGGAGAATTGGGACTTTGAAAGTGTTTATGATGGTTTTGGTGTCTTCTGAGCCAAAGTGAAATCATGTATGTTCTGCGAAGAGCTACCTCTCCAATTTCAGAAAAGGGCTAGACATTTGTCTTTACTTTTGTGTCTTGACTTATTATGAAAAGGTATGTATAATAGGGTCTGTTTTTCTTTTCAGATGTGCTGGGACCCACTTCAAGATTGGAACTTGGACTTGGCCGTAGATGAGAATAAATCTCAGTTCTCAGTATTAGCAAGTCAGGGTGGGGTTAGTTAGTTCTCTGTTCATCAGAATTCTCTGCTGTTGTTGGCTGGTGATTTCGGTTTTAAGAATTCTGTCCAGACTCGTTGCCTCCCTCGACATTTCCACTATCACCAGCACCACGTGCCTTGCCCTTCTGAAAGAAAGATCTCCCCGGGCTCACCGTTATCCGAGATCTTGATTGTGTTGTGATCGATCTGTACACTTCCTCCTCTGCGTGGCCTTGTCGAGTGTTACACACTTTTTCCTGACCAGGTGTTGCATTCCTGACAGCTGACATAATGCTTTCTCTTCTAGCCTGTGGGCCACTCCTGCCCACCCACGCAGCCCCTGCCTCTTGGGGGTGGACGGGACACGGAGTAAACACTCTGTGGATCTTCTGCCTGCACCCTCGGTTGTTCGAATAACGGCTGTAGCTGTGTAGGTTTTTGGTTGCTGTCTTACCTTTCCCAGTCTGCGTTACTAGTTTTTGTGAGAGAAATGTCTGTTGTAATCTAGTTTTTAAACAGACATCTTTTTATTATGTCATTTATCTCATTATTAATTATCTCTTGGTTATTTTGATGCTGTACATACTTGTTGAAGGACCCAAGTGTAATGTAGCAGGATTTTTTTTTTTTTTTGAGGCAGAGTCTCAAGCTGTCACCCTGGGTAGAGCACTGTGGCACCACAGCTCACAGCAACCTCAAACTCTTGGGCTTACGCGATTCTCTTGCCTCAGCCTCCCAAGTAGCTGGGACTACAGACACCCACCACAACGCCTGTCTATTTTTTGGTTGTAGTTGTCATGGTTGTTTGGCAGGCCCGGGCTGGATTCAAACCCACTGGCTCTGGTGTATGTGGCTGGTGCCCTAGCCACTGAGCTACAGGCGCTGAGCCTATAACAGGATTTTTAAAAATCTGTGTCACTCAACACACACAAACATACACCTCCCCATAGTAGCATATAAATCAAAATTAATAATTACATTTTTATCCGTGAAGTAGAATATGGAGTGTCTACGTGTGATAAACATCTATAATTAGTTTTTTTTTTTTTGAGACAGAGTCTCACTCTGTTACTGAAGCTAGAATGCCCTCAGCCTCGCTCACAGCAACATCACACTCTTGGTTTTAAATAATCTTTCTGACTCAGCTTCCCGCATTGCTAGAACTGTAGGTGCCTGCCACCACATTCAGCTGATTTTTCTATTTTTAGTAGAGATGGGGTCTTGCTCTTGTTCAGGCTGATCTCAGCTCCTGAGCTCAAGGGATCCTCCTGCCTCGGCCTCTCAGATTGCTCCAGATTATTGGCTTGAGCCATCGCCTGGCCTAACATCTGTAATTCTATTTGCATACTCAATGAGGACTTAGTGAGTGACTGTCCCCATCTCCAGGCTGATACAATAGGAAAAAGAATGCTCTCTGGTGACTATACCACTGTCAATGGAAAGTTGGCATTTAAAAGGCAGACAGTCACTTGTGATAGGCTATGAAAGAGTAGCCTGGTAGAGGGTAGATAATAAATGGTGGAAGAAATGGCCAATTAATAGACTTTGTATTTATTAGATTAAGGAAAGTGGAATTTAGACCAAAACACATGTTTATTTATAGATAACTCATGTGGATTGACTGTTGATATCCTGCATTTACAGGCAGCCCCAGAGTTACAAACACTTGACTTATGTACAATTTGCACTGCCTAACAGAGGCTATTACAACAAGTCCCCGAGTTATAAACTGATGTATGACTTGCCCTTATAAATGGGGGCTATTACAGGAAATAGGTAAATGTACCTCTTCCAACTTACATACAAATTCAACTTAAGAACAAGTCTACAGAACCTGTCTTATTCGTAACCTGGAGACTGTAGAGAGAAATTTTAAATTAAGTCATCTTTTTTATGGAAAATATTATGCACTGGCGAGGTACCTGTAGCACAGTGGATACGGCACCAGCCACATGCACCAAGGCTGGCGGGTTCCAACCCAGCCCGGGCCTACTAAACAACAATGACAGCTGCAACAACAAATAACTGGTGTTGTGGCAGGTGCCTGTAGTCCCAGCTACTTGGGAGGCTGAGGCAAGAGAATTGCTTAAGCCCAAGAGTTTGAGGTTGCTGTGAACTGTGATGCCATGGCACTCTACCAAGGTCGACATAGTGAGAGTTTGAGGTTGCTGTGAGCTGTGATAGCACAGCACTCTAGCAAGGTCGACATAGTGAGACTCTGTTTCACAAAAAAAAAAGAAGAAAGAAAAGAAAGTATTATGCAGTAATGTGGATACTTCTTCAGGCTATCGGGTGTTCTAGTTAGGTTAGAGCAAGGTAGGCAGGATGGGTTTTGTCTTCCTCCAACTTGTTGTGTCCCATCTGTGTAGCCATCACCCATGGTCTCTGGGGTTGATACACTGGATTGCACTGGAAAACCAGCCAGAACCCACTGTCAGTTCTTCCCCCCACTTTCTGTTTTTCAAGCCTTCTGCTGTCTGGAGTTAAATCTGTCAAGTAAAGGTAAGTGGTTTTCTTTTGCACGTAAATTATTTCCCCTGAAGCTGGTAGTTGGCCACAGGGGTCTGATGGAGAAAACACTTTCTTGGAGGGACAAAGACCCTGGCTTTATTTCCAGGCCCACTGTGATGATTTTACAGAATACTGGCTTATAAGTGGTTTTTGGCTTCTTGGGAGGAAGGTGTTATTTAAAAGGCAAGTTTCTAACATTAAAATCTCTCTGTGCAGTAATGAAGTGTGTGTTTGTATTACAGTGTGGAAGAGGTAGTGGATGAGAAGGTGGAGCAGGGTTTCAGGGAATTGAAAGGTGAGAGCTTTTACCCTCATGTGACTTAAAGAACATTTCTGTATGCAGTGGCACCTCCTGGGGTGTAGCCCCCACTTCTGTTCGTTTCTCAAGGCAGATGAAGTTGTGTGGCCACAGCGCTGTGATGGATGGAGTTTAATGATGGGCTTTGCAAAGCCTGATTGCCCTCTCATTAGGAGGGGTCATTCTCACAATTCTAAACCTACAGAGTAGTCTTCTTGCTATGGAGGTGGAGTTTTGTCGTTGGAGGTCTTTTTTAGGAAAGTATTAGAATCAATCATTTATTACCTTATCTACCTATTTGGCCATGGATGCCACGTCAAAAATCTGATCATAGTAACCCTTTGATAAGGAAAACTGGACTTTATTCTGATCTCCGTAGGGTGTTCCAGCTCTAGATCTTCTATTGACTGACTTAGATGGTGGCCTGGAAGGCAGACTCAGCATAAGCAAAATCGAATGTTCAGTCAAGTTCTCTCCGTGCCTTCCTTATCAAGGAAGTCTTCATTTTTCTAAACCTCAAATCCTTGAAATGATTTTTGTGACTTCCTTCTCTCCCAAGAGCTGCTAAGTACCAAATCCTGGATCTAATTTTGTAATACTCTTAAATCTTCCCTGGCTGCCATAATCCCATTGTAGACATTTCCTAGACCTGTGAGCCTCTGACATCCTCAGCTTTTCCTAACCTATATCTAGAATTTTTTCATGAATTGCTTCTCGCCCTTTACTTATAATTGTTCCACCCTTCCTGAATAAATGCCGTACTCCAGACTAACTGCTGAGGGCAGCCTGAGATTTCTTGTTTTGCCTTTTCCTTGTATCTCCCTCTCAGCCCTGACTCTTGATACCACCCTTGGCACTAACATCTGGCTTTCGTCCCCTACTAAAACTCATTCTTGCTCCTCACACGGCCTTGCCCTTGGTTACTCTGGGAAAAGTTCCCTTTCTCAATCCATCAGGCTCTCAGAACCCTGTCCTGGCCTAGACACTGTGGCCACTGTTACTGGGAGGGCAGCTCTGCCCAGTGAAGAGGAGCTGGACTCTATTTCCCTTCACAGAGACGGCTCCTCCTATGAGCTGGTCTAAATATTACTCTTTGTTAAAAACCTGGTTCTGATCCCATCTGCTCCATGAAGTCTCTCGGCACCCTTGCCAGCAGTTTCCTCTCTGCCCCGAATGTGCTCTAGAGTACTTGGGAACTGTCCTCCTCTCTTGATACTTACCGTTCTTGTTCAGGATATATCTAAGCACAGAAATGGGACAAAGTTACCACCTGTATTTGTGTACAACTTGCCTCACCCCCTGCAGAATCATATTATGCCTCTTCACACAATGGTTTTATTGCAGGGCTGTACATTTAACAGACAAGTATTCCTGGCTGGCTGACTTCTCAGAGCGTGTAATCATGGGAAGAAAGACAAGCTCAGCCTGAACACAGAGCTCTGAAACCTCTCTCTCCACCCTCCGTGTTTTAGCCTGCACACTGAGAACCATGCTGGCTGCAGAGCATGGCTTTAGTCCATTTCATAATTTAATATCCTGCATCTGGCCCTCATCTGAACTCTGCCGGGGCTGAAAGTACAAATAATTTTTCACGGGTGCCTTACATAAAGCAAGTCCTGAGCAGAGACATAGATCTTTTCAAAGAGGTTTTGTTAATAAGCAAAATATTGCAGCTCATCTTTCTACCCTAAAGCTTTACAGAAGAGTTTTTATTCCTTACTTATCAACCTGATGGAATAATTGATTGATGTCTGCTTTAGATAGCCTTTAATCCCAGTGTGGTGTTACATACATTTAAGCAACAATTGCTAATATTTTCAACAGTAAGCCCTCTAGAGATTTTAAAACCTCACCTACACCTTCAGATTTAAAGAAAGGACAGTAGAAATTAGAGTGAAGTTACTCTTACAAAAGAATAAATCATTTTGAGAGAAGAAAAAAGGATGGGGGAAATGGTGTTGCTGTCCATGGTTCTTACGTGAGTTATGGTAAGAGGAGAACAATTCATTTGGATTGTGGATTACTGAGCCAATGTAATAATAGTAATGAAATGCTGAGAAATAATTGCTTTGAGACTATACTAGAATTTTATTTATCTATCTATGTATTAGTTTATTTACTTATTTATTTATTTAGATTCCAGTCTATTGACTCGTTGTCCTTTTCTTTTCTTTTTTTTTTGAGACAGGATCTTACTCTATTGCCTGGGCTAGTATGACATGATGCCATAGCTCACGGCAACCTCAAACTCTTGGGCTCAAGTGATCCTCTTCCCTCAACCTCCCTAGTAGCTTGGACTAAGATGCCTCCCCTAATACCCAGCTAGGTTTTCTTTTTCTTTTTCTTTTTCTTTTTTTTTTGTATTTTTAGTAGAGACAGGGCTTGCTCTTGCTCAGGCTGGTCTTGAACTCCTGAGCTCAAGCAACCCATCCCCCTTAGCCTCCCAGAATGCTATGATTGTAGACGTGAGCCACTGTACCCTGCTGTACTAGAATTTTAAATATTAACCACATTTCATGTGTATGTGTCTGAGTGTGTTTGTGTGTGTGTACTTGTGTGTGCATGCATACCTAAGAGTGAGTCTGTGGTGGTGCTTTTAAAATAGCTTTAATAGGCTCGGCGCCTGTGGCTCAACCGGCTAAGGCACCAGCCACGTACACCTGAGCTCGCGGGTTCGAATCCAACCCCAGCCCACCAAACAGCAATGACGGCTGCAACCAAAAAATGGCCAGGCATTGTGGCAGGTGCCTGTAGTCCCAGCTACTTGGGAGGTGGAGGCAGGAGACTCGCTTTAGCCCAGGAATTGGAGGTTGCTGTGAGCTATGATGCCACAGCACTCTATCCAGGGTGACAGCCTGAGGCTCTGTCTCAAAAAAATAAAAATAAAAATAAATAAAGTAGCTTTAATATTCAAAACTTGTATGATATGCTGCCATTTGTGTAAAAAAGAAGAATATGCTATTTATATATGTACACACATCCATACTTATACATTTATGTAACACATACAGATAGATTAATTATACACTTTGAATATGGTTTGATGTTTAAACAGTATAATTGTATCACCAATTCCATAGCTAACTTTTAAAAGTTTGCACCTTGTATTTTTCATACTCTTTATTTTAAAATGCCTATAATAAGTTAAAACTTTAAAAATAGAAATAAAACACCTTTTAATGCCGTTAACCCCAGTGTGTTCTGGAAAGCTATTAAAGACGTTGCAGTGAAGTTTGGACAGTCCCACAGTCAACATAAAATGTGGCACTGTTTTATGAGGGTGTGGTGTCCTGAGTTTTTTATATTTAATAGGTAGTTAAAGCAGAGAAGATCTATTGAACACCAGTTCACTGATGTTCTTCAGGAGCCCGTGATAAAGAAGCAGTGAGAAAATCCTGAAGGTTTGGCCCTTATTCCAAAATCTCCAAAAGGAAATAAAAATGTAAAATCTATTAAGAGAGGCCAGACACCGAGTGTGCGCCTCAGTTTATTGAAAGAAAGGGGCTCGACTGGTGATGAACCCACAGCACGGGACAGTTGGTTTTCTCCTGCTGCTTTTTTAACAAGGCCCCGTGGCTGGGATATAACTAGAGTTTGCAGATTGATAAAAGTAGCAGCAGAGGGCAGAGGAGCAAAGGCCAGGGTATCTCAGATACCAGGAATACTTCAGAGCCCCTTCTGCTGCTGCCCCAAGGTTGGTGTGTGGGAAACCAAATCATTATCTGTCCTGTCATCCATTCCCCCTGCAGCCCAGCCCCTCCACGGGGCCCTGTTTCCAGCCATCCACACTCAAAGGCCCTCATTCCTCTCTGGTCTCTTCTGCTGCCTTCCAAGTGAACACGACGGCCAAGTTGTGAGCTCATTGTTTTTCAAAACTGCCCCTTCTTACAACTGCTGTTGTGTTCCTGGGGCGTGGTTCTCGTTTCCTCTTATGGGGGGTACACAGGGAGCACTGTGTGGCCGGATTCTTGATGCCATAGCTCGTATCCTCACCCCACTACTTGTTCATATAGACCAGCCCTCAGCAAGACAGTCTTCCCTAGCTTTGGTCTCCTCGTCTCTTAAACAGACATAATGACAGCAGCTGCTGTATTTTTTTTCATGTTCCTGGTCCACATTCACCATGTACCTCTTCAGAGAGACCTTTCTGAAGCTCTGCATCTAAAATAGCGTCTCGTTACTTTGTCCTTTTGCCTTGCTCTATTTTTCTTTATAACATTCTGACCGCCTGACATTCCATCAGGTGTTTATTTCTTGGTTTATTTTTCTGTATGGTCCTAAATGTGAATTTCGTGAAGACAAGAATCTTGCCTGTGGTTTTCTTATCTCACACACACGTAGGTAAACACACTTGTCGATGATCTACCTCCCATTCTAGAATCTAAGCTCCTTGGAACCCGGCCCTGGTCAAACTGCAACAAAAAAATAGCTGGACGTTGTGGCGGGTGCCTGTAGTCCCAGCTACTTGGGAGGCTGAGGCAAGAGAATCACCTAAGCCCAAGAGCTGGAGGTTGCTGTGAGCTGTGCCGCCACGGCACTCTACCAAGGGTGACAAAGTGAGACTTTGTCTCTAAAAAAAAAAAAAGAAAAGAAAGTGAGGATCTGGAGTGTTTGATACTTTGCGGTCACTTCAAACAATACCTGGTACATAGTAGTTGGTAAATAAGTATCGGTTGACTTTGTTAATTTTGTATTTTGCTTACTTTCTCCATGACAATTTCCAGGTTTGCTAAGTGGAATGGGATTCCTCCATCTGCTGAACTTTGATTCTCCTTGACTTAACCTCTGTGCTAATGATCCATCTGCCCCTTATTATAGACATGTATATCTCCCACCTCATAAGACTGAGCTTCTTAAAGGCAGATTCTTTCTCTAATTCCAGTATCTGCTTAGTAGTACCTCGCACAGTTCCTTTGGTGTGGTAGGCACTCCATAAATGTGTATCGTACATAATTATAAGTGAAAAGACCAAGTTGCCTGAAATACAGCATTCTCTTTGATACTTATTTACTTAGCTGTGCATCTTGGGTAACTGGAATACACTCTGGAACGGAAACTGTGATGCCTATTGGTATAAGCTGAAGGAGAAGACATTTCAGCTAAACGCAAGGGAGAACAAATGGAACTTTCCAAAGATAGAGGCTGGGAAAGACGGCACATGCCGTAATCCTAGCATTCTAGGAGGTCGAGTCGGGTGGATCGCCTGAGCATTTGAGACCAGACCAAGAGCGAGATTATGTCTCTGCTGAAAGTAGGAAAACTAGCTGGGCATCATGACAGGCGCCTGTAGTCCCAGCTACTTGGGAGGCTGAGGCAAGAGGATCGCTTGAGCCCAAGAGTTTGAGGTTGCTGTGAGCTGTGACACCATGGTCACGGCACTCAGCCTAGCACAACAGAGTGAGACTTCGTCTCAAAAAACAAAACAAAACAAAGACACTGACTACCCAAAAGATTGTAAGCACTTCATCCAAAAAGAAGCTGAGTCGTGGAACTTGGGCTGAGTGACTACTTAGCAGAAGGGTGGCAGCAGATTCAAGTATAGAACAACTGGGGGGTTGGGGTATGGTTTGTCTAGGGTTTCGTAAAAGTCCCTCCTACAAGTTAGACCCCTGACTTCTACGTGCATCCAGTATACTCAGCCAGCCATCGCATAGGATATGGAGCAGCATTTTCTGAGCCTACAGGTACAGTTTTCTTTTCATTCTTTTGCGTCGGGCTCTGATTCCTTTGTCTTTAAATCTCACACAGTTTGAATGTGTCTTCTACACTTCTCTCCTTTTCAGTATTTGTTGATGTGCCTGTCTTTCTAGGTTACTATGTTCCCCCCGTGAGTAAAATCCATGTCCCCATTTACTTCCTATTCCTAAGTGCCTGGCCTAGAGTCTGAGTTAGAGCTCATTGGATTTTCATAGAATGAATGATCAATTAGGCGTCTGTCTTTTCAATATTAGTACTCATATTTGGGGGCTATTTGTTACCTGGACTTGCTGAGTGACCCAGAAATACTACTTTTCTGTTTCAAACGATGTCCTGGCTACTTATCTCCTCCTACGACAAATTCTTCCCTTGTCGTAGAGAGATGATGTCATTGCCGACTAATCTTTCTCTCATGCTCTAGTGCAGTTCTGTCATCAGATCAAACAGAAGGCCAGCTGTTGAGCGCCAGAGTAAGGGAAGCATCTCCAAAAGCAATTACTGATCATACGGTGTAGCTCAGTGTTGAGAACAAGTTCAGGGACAGGATATATGTAGGAGGTAGTTGAGTTTCTCAAGGAGAAAGACTGTCTGAATGGTGGGGGAATATTTTAAGCATAAAGTAGTAGCTATTACTTGCTATCTCTAAAATAATAACAATGGAAGGTGGAGTTGTATTCCAAGTCACCTGGGGGGCTTCCTGAGGATGGCAACCTTTAATTCTAAGAAGCAATTTAACTTCCATTAAAGGTCTCTTCCCTTCCACGTAGCATAAGGCCTCCTTCTGAACAGATTTGTTCCCTTCTAAGATTTTTTGTTTTTTATTAATCAGTAAATATAGCTCTCTAGATGACTATCACGGTAATGAGGAAAGGATTGAAATTCAGAAAGTTGCTGCTGAGGAAAAAGGGATATTGTACTTTTAGTCCAAAGAAAGGTCAGGTTGAACAGTATCTTGGTGTTCATGGTCAGCCTTATTCTGCTCTCTCGCCACTGCAAGGCAAGCTACCATTCTTCTGCCTACATCTGGGGAATTTCATAGGCAAAGCCGGAGGAGATTTAGTGAAGGAACAGTGAATTTCAAAAAATTGTCATGATTATTAACAAAAGAGGGTGTTCGTGAAAATGAGGATAGGGATAAATAGAACACTTTTATGATATATCCCGGCAAGAATCAAGTGAGACAGATCTACATATGTGTTGTTAAAGAAAAACAATACTTCTACATAAAAGGAAATAATCTTTTGGTGTGGATGTTTTGAGCAGTGGAATGATGATGAGGCTACTTTTTCAAGTGGGATAACTGGTGAGGTTTGGCAATGGAGGAATCGCTGGGCCTTTCCATCCGCGTGTGTGGAGGCCCCGAAGATCTCCAGGCGCCTGGATGACCACATAGGCCGAAAGTGAATCCTTAAAGATTATGCAAACATGAGCTGGTAGGATTAGTGTCTAAGGAGAGGATGCTAGAAGTTCTGACATTTTGATTATGGATGTGTTAGTCTTTTCCTCCATTTTATACATTTCCTAAACATCTATATATTTTGTAGCAAACAATATGAAAGGAAATAGGTTGTTCTTTCCATAAAGCATTTCCAGTGTTTTGGGTGGAGTGAAATGCCCTTAAGCCTCGGTAACCTCATTCCTCATTGACTGAGGTATCTATCACCATCGTGGGTGACTTGAGATATGTCACCGGGCTTACAGGCCAAGTTTAACTTTCCACGGTTCTTCCATGTCCTGTTGACGACGCCTCCCTTGGACTGGCTCTGAACCAGAGAGCAAGAGGTGTGTCCTTAAGCCTCTTTGAGTCTGCAGGGCCTGACATAGCTCCTGATAGGTAAAAGACAGTTGGTAAATATAGAAATGAACTGAATCAGGTTAATCACAAGGGACATTGGTGTGCACATTTTAGTGCAAATCCTAAAATTTGAAGTACTTGAACCTCATGCATAATGAAGGAAGAGATTAACTTAATCCTTTACTATAAAGGGAAAGCACATTTAAAAAACAAATGAAATAATGCAGCTTAATCCTCACATGTCAAGACTGCCTGAATGGGTAGATTTTATAGTAAGATGAGGGAATTGGCATTGGGATTTTTAAAGGTTAGGTACCAAATTATGATTTTGTCATTTTCTGGGGTTGGCTGGCACTCAGCGGGTTAGAAGCAGTGCTAAAATTAAAATTGATTCTTTCAGATTCTCACTGTTGAATTTAATTTCTGCTGCATCCTTATAATTGTTGAAATCCACCAAGAATTTAATATCCATCAGTAAATAGCAGATTAGTATAATATTCCTGTGTTGTTAAGACTTTTACTCAATGATGTGCTGCTTAACACATGTTTGCTTTGTTCCAGTAGCTATTTAGTATATCAAGATATTTGAGGTTAAGAATTTCATTTTTCCTAACTCTTCAGGGCTAATTATTTGAAAGGCAATATTAAAAATCAACTGCTGATGGGACAAAAGATTCTAATGATGATAGCATATATCTGTGAAATCATTATTCAATTTTAAAATGAAAGTTTAACAGTGCTTTAAACATAGTAAGTATCCATTATGTGCTGGGCCTGCTTGAGCTGATTGCTAAAATGTCAAGAATTTCCTGAGCCGGTTGTTAAATAGTACTTTGAAATTAGCCATGGATTTTGTGGCGTATTCACACCATGGAAATCAGCAGTTGCTGTAAGTCAGGGCTTGCTCTCCTCCCCTATTTACCAGCACGACACTGGTAGTCAGTCATATTTTTATTGAAGGATTTTAAGCATAATGGATTAGGACGCTTATGTTTATTTGTTATTGCTATTTTTGCTATCTTTTTATAATGAGTTTTATAACAAGTTAAGGACTTACATGTGTTTGAAATATACTTTAAAAATATGATTTCCAAGAAAATTGAATAATGTAACAGGGTCTTGCCATTTTTAACTTGCGATAAAATTTTTGAGGTGAAATCTGATACACAGAAGATCGCATAAAAGCCAATAGATAATTAAGGTAGGAAACGTGAATTTTTACCTAATTCCTAAAACTGTAACTGGAGAGGTGTTCTGTTAGATGAGGTGGGACAGCCAGGACGCTGTGTTAGAGGACTTGGAGCATTGGAAGTAGGATAGACAAAGAGTCGGAAAGTTTATTTTAACTTTAGTTGGAAAGTTGTTTTAGTGGACGGATGTGCGCGGCAGCCACAGCCTCGCAGCGCCCTCAAGTTCAAGTCTGAAGGTTTGCGAAGTGCTCTCAGACGGGAGGAGTTAGAAGATTTGGGGGCGGCCTGATGAACTCGGGAAATAATCAGAACGTGCTCCTACTTCTTCAGCAGCCGCACAGGCTGGAAACAGGCAGGCACAGTACAAAACGTTCTAAAATAACATACAACTCTTCAGCCCAGAAAATCCAGCAGTCCAGTTGACGAAGGCTTCCTGTCTCTGCACTGCTTTGTTACATTTTCTTGGGCTTGCTGTTGTCTTTGGAAAATGGTTTGGAGGACGAGAAGATGGAAAGTGATTACAGGGAGAAGGAAGAAACAGAGGGGATAAGATGAGGAGATAGGGTAACTAGGGGAGGGATAGTAGATGGGGAACCACTCCCAGAGTCCCTCTGCCTCCATCCTGGCAACCTACTGAATACATTTGCAGGGCCAGCGCTGTTTCCAGAGGGGAAGGAGTCAGGATCTGAGGTCTGAAGACTCGGAAGCAATGGCCCACTGCTTCTGTGACCCTGGCTTACCAACGCCAAGAATAATACAGTCATAAGCTTAAATGCTGCGAAGGATCTTGGCCATCACAGACAGGGAAAGAGAAAAGTTGACTTCTCAAGAGCACAAAATTTGTTACCAGTAAAGCTGAAACTAGGATCTCCCATTTCCCAGTTTAGTGCTATTTCTTGGACTTCACTGAATTGAATGCAGAGCCTAAAAACCCCGGAAATTATTGTGGAGTTGACTGAGACAGTCTGCCAGATGGTTCATAGGAGCCAGGTCTTTACCACTTGGAGGAAAACACAATCCTGAGCATATGCAATCTTTATCAATAGGGGGAGGATCTGGAATCAGAAAATGGACATATAGTCTACATTTCATAAACATGCCACGGGAAAGACAAACAGATCTGCTTCGTATAAAGTAAATATTGTCTTTAAGTACCTATTAAGATAAACCATCATGTGATTTGCACCTGTAATCGTAGCACTCTGGGAGGCTGAGGTGGGTGGATTACTTGCAGCCTGAGCAAAAGAGAGCAAGACCCTGTCTCTAAATTTCGCCAGGCGTTGTGGCGGGTGTCTGTAGTCCCAGCTACTTGGGAGGCTGAGGCAACAGGATCACTTAAGCCCAAGAGTTTAAGGTCGCTGTGAACTAAGATGCCATTTGCACTCTATCCAGGGTGACAAAGTGAGATTATGTCTTCAAAAAACTCCAAAAATATAAATAATAGTTACTGATTACCTATGCTATATGAAAAGAATATTTCTGTAGCTTTTTGAGTTGTCTCTTTCTTACGCCAACATTTAAAATATTACCAAGAGCTTTACTAGAAATGAATCATCCCTTGTTAGTGGTCCCCACTTTTAGCCCATCCCCTATCACAGCTGAGTGTGTATCAGTTGGCCGCAGATTGGCTTCCACAGACTACTTCTTTATTTATTTTTAATTGACATATCAAAAACTGTAAATATGTTTTAATACATGCATACATCATGGAATGACTAAATCTAGCTATTTAAAATGTGCATTACTTCACAACTTATTTTATTTGTGGCCAGAACATTTAAAATCTACTCGCTTGGCTATTTTCAGGAATACAATGTATTGTTACTAAGTATAGTCACCATGAGGTACAGTAGAACTCTGGCACTGACACCTCCTGTCCAGCTGACATTTTGTATCTTTTGACCACCAGCTTCCTAATCCCCCCAGCCCTGTCTCCTAACTTCCGGTAACCACCATTCTACTCTGTTTCTATACAGGCAACTATTTTAGATGAGGCAGGTAAGTGAGGCCGTGTGGTATTCGTCTTTCTGTGCTGGTTTATTTCACTGAGCATAGTGGGCTCTGGGTTTATCCATCCCATCAGAAATGATGGGATTTCCTTTTTTTCAAGGCTGACTAGTAAGTAGACTATTAGTAGTGTGTATACTACAATGTTTGCGTCTGTCCGGCCCTTGATGGACACTTAGGTTGGTTTCATATCTTGGCTCTTGTGAACGATGCCACATTAAACATGGGAGTCCAGATATCTCTTCAATGTGCTGACATCATGTCCTTCAGATTTATACCCAGAAGCGGGATTGCTGGCATACAGGGTGGTTCTATTTTTAATTTTTTGAGGACCCTCCATACTGTTTCTCATAATGGCTGTACTAATTTACAGTCCCACCAACAACGTACCAGGATCGTTCCCTTTTCTCCACATCCTCACCAACACGTGTTACCTTCTGTCTTTTGATAGTAGCCATTCTAACAGGCGTGAGGAAATATCTCATTGTAGTTTTAACTTGTGTTTCTCTCATAATTAATGAGGAGTGTATTTTCATATACTTGTTGGCCATTTGTATATCTGTCTCTTCAGATCCTTTGCTCATTTTTTCATTGGGTTTTGCTTTCTTGTTATTGAGTTGTTTGAGTTCCTTTTAGACCACAGACTATTTAGACCAGGCGTCCTCAAACTTTTTAAACAGAGGGCCAATTCACTGTCCCTCAGACTGTTGGAGGGCCAGACTATAGTTTAAAAAAAAAAACAACTATGAACAAATTCCTATGCACACTGCAAATATCTTATTTTGAAGTAAAAAACAAAATGGGAACAAATACAATTCACATCAACGCATGTGGCCCATGGGCCATAGTTTGAGGACAGCTGGTTTAGACAAAGAGAAGCCTGAGATGCGTATGAGGCATGAAGTTCAGCTGC
>CAUYRH010076951.1:0-13473 GCA_963574655.1 Perodicticus potto
CTAGACCTCGGAGAGGGAGCAGGAAGAGCTGCCTGTTTCCCTCCAGAGGCAAGAGAGTTTGCTCCCCTCCTGGGTCCTCTTGCCTGGAGGTTTAGTTCTTCCTCTACTTATAATTCTTTCCTTTAAATAAATCCTAACTTACCACCACTATTGTGGTCCATCGATTCCTTCTTCGAATCGCCGAGACCAAGAGCCTGAAATTCCGGTATCACTTCCTGTGTCACTTCCTGCTTGCTGGGGGAAGTCGAAGATTTGTCACTAGGCTTTGTCTAGACTTCCTAGCAATCTTCTTGTCCTGAGAGCAGCCAGCCCTAACGAATGTCCACCATGCCATTGACTTTCAATGATTGAAGGCTGTTTGTGTCCCAGCAGAACTAGAAAATACATACCTCACCTAAAAAATATGAAGCCTGCCCACAGTCTTTCCCTATCAAGAGGAGATTTATAGCCTTCTCGACATCTTATAACCTATTACCTTTTCCACTTAAATATTGATGAGAAAAATAATAAAGCCATGGACTTAAGGACCTCAGTGGTGTAATGTATGGTAGGTTTGGGGTTTGACTTAATGCATAATTAGTCATTTCCTAAAGACCAGAGAGACGGCAGCAAGGGGCCCTTCGCAGAAGGGGCCATAATCTTTTTCCACTTCCACTGGGAAACCAGGATGCAGGGCAAGGGACAGGAAGTGGTGCTACATGATGATTTTGGGGACAGAAGGGTGTCCAGATTCTTCTGGGAAGAGCTGTCAAATAGGGAGTTCTTTGCTTTCTGAGTTTTCTCACAGGGAAAGGAACCCCAGACTGTTATTCATCTCTTATGGAAAACTGGTCTAAACGTTGACAGCACCCAGGATGGCAGGGTGAGAGATAGGGAAGACTCAAGTGAGGCTTATTCTCTGGATAATGTTGTCCCAGATGTATTTGTTTGCTTGTCTGTATTTGAGACAGGGGTCTCTGTCACTTGGGCTTGAGCGCAGTTATATCATTATCACTCACTGTAGCCTCCAACTCCTGGGCTCAGGTCCTCATACCTTGGACCTCCGAGTAGCTTGGACTAGAGGTGTGCACCACCACACCCAGTTAGTTTTTTCTATTTTTTGTAGAGACAGGGTCTCACTGTGTTGCTCAGGCTGGTCTCAAACTCCTGGCCTCAAGTGATCCTCCCACTTCTGATGCAAAGTGATAGAATTGTAGTCATGAGCCACCTTGCCGGGCTCTAGACATTTTGACTTGGAGGAAAAAGGCCAAGGATGAGGACAATGTCTTTGCTGTTAATTATAAAAACATATCCACCAATATAAAGAACAACCCCATTAAAAAAAATCTGCTTGGGCTATGCTTTAATTGCAGGAGGTGGAGGGACATGGTGGGAAGGCTCAGCTGTTGGTCTAACAATACTGCATGATGACCTTGCTCAGAGGGAAGTTCAAGTCCAAACTTCAAAGGTCAGCTTGTGAACTTCACATTTTGTAAGCCCTTCCTGATGACCCCATTTAGAATTTTATTCTTCTTCCAAGAGGCACAGCACAGAATATATAGGCACAAATTTTTCTCCAGCAATTTCCCTGCCTCTGCAGGAGTAAAAAATGAAAACAGGTGCTTATGTATTTATTTTTATAACTCTCCAGCTACTGGGGACAGCAAGGACTTTTTCCATTTAATTTTTTATTATCTAGCTCATATTTCTTAATCCTCTAGCTACATATCTGCCTGATCAGGCAAAGTATAAATCAGAATGTCCCTTGGACTCCAGAAGCATATAATTTAAAATTAACAACATGGCACCACATGGCATATACACAGAAAGCCATTCAGAAAATGCCTAAAGAGCTGCCATCAGCCGGATGGGGACGTGGACTCGGAATGAAGAGGAAGAGGGACTGTGGGAATCACAGAGGTGAATAGGTGTTTACGCGCAAGTTGGAAATCAGTACTTTATATCCAGTTTGGTCAAGTTTATATGGAAGACATTACTGAGTCAACGTTACTAGGCCTTTTGATTATCGGATAGGATTCTCTGGCTGATTTGGAGGGTGTAAAGATAGTAACAACAAAGGTGACTAATCCCTTTGTTCTCATCTAACAATGGGTGGCTTGGAAATGATCCTATGCACTCAGGATGCAAGGCAAAAAATTACTGCTGCTATAGCTCTGCCCTAGAGAGGCCAAGTGGCCCTACTAAGTGGGGCAATCCCTCTTTCCATGGTAACTTTGTGGAAGGATTGGAATCTATCATGTATCTGAAGCCCAGGGTTGCTCAGCCCACATCACCTGGAGCTGAGGCCCTGAGCTCACCTGACAGTTATGTGCCTGCTGAAGAGGTTTTAGGGTCCAGTGTCATCTTTGCTGGAGACTAGTTTTCACTGAGCTCTGTGCTCTGGACTATGGCACTTGACCTCCACAGTTTTCATTTCCTTATTAATAAAATTAATGAATTGGGCAAGACTTTCTCTAGGGTTCCTTCCCATTTTCCAATTCTATGCAAAGTAAAGTATACTTTAAAAAGATAGTGGACCTCCTTGTTCTTCCCAATTTCTTGTGCCTTTGTGAATGTGGTGGTGGAAAACTTTGCCAACTGGTCTCCAGAGAGGAAAGCCCTAAGGCTATGGGGTGAGGGGTGGGTCCCCTGCATGGACAGGGCTATTCAGGCCCATGCAGGAGGGGGTCATGGGTGGTGGCTACCCATGTGCTTCTGCCATCCTCCCAGAAGGGGGAGGTCACCTCCTAGTCTCCACTATGCCCTCCTCAGCTCCTCCGTTGGGGGCCTTGGGGTGCATCAGGCTAGCTGTGCTCTGACCTTAGCTCAGTGGTTTTGCCCTGCACGCTAGAAAACTTGTTTTTTCCTCTACAATTATCAAAGCAACACACACTACTTCAGAACAATAGGAAGGTACAGAAAAGTGTTAAGAAGGATGAAAACAAAATCAGCTATAATCCTCTCACCTGGAGCTATTTGCATTGAAGTGCACTTTCTTCTGATGGATATTTTGTTTTCCTTAACACAAATACATAAAATTCATAACCTTCTTTTTTGGGACCCAACCTCATAGCACGTTTCCATGTTGTTAACTCCATGTGACCTCAGTTCCTCTCCATCTGCTGCCCCAGGCTTACCCCCTTCTCTCGGCGCCCCTGCCCAAGCCAGGGAACCCCACCTCCACTCTGTGTGTGCCGCACCTGTCTCGAATACAGCCACTCTCTGTTCATTATTTTGTCCTCCATTCTTTAGGGCCCTATATCCTCCACAGAGCCTTCCAGGGCCACCATAGATGGTCCACCCATCCCTGAGCCCCTTCCCTTCCCTGAGCACTGGACCAGCCTCTGGTCTGTCCTCACTGTGTGCTGCTCTGGGCTGTTAGGGCCTTTTGATACAGCTGCCCCTCAGGCAGTGGTGACTTGGTACATACTTGACAATGGCTCTCTGGCAGAAAGTGTATGCATATATGTATGTAGACATGCATATATATATATATTATACATCATATTGCTTTATCAAGGATGAGTATTACTTAAGTTATCATTAATAGTATATTATTAAAGTATATAATAGCATATTATTGAAATATATAATATTCTTTAAGCTTCAAATAGCCAATTTATTTTCACAGAATCCTTTTTTTGAGTTTTCAAAAATTTCAGATTAATACAAGGGTACGTATCGTTAGGTTACATTGTTTTGTTTGTAAGGTAAAAACTGAGTTGTGGTTGTGCTCTTCACCCAGGAAGAGTGCCGTGTATCTGTATATGAGACTCGAGAGGTGGGAACTTACCGAATGCCCTCCCCTCTTCTTTTCTTTTTTCTTTTTTTGAGACAGAGTCTCACTCTGTCACCCTGGGTAGCGTGCCGTGGTGTCATTGTAGCTCACAGCAACCTCAAACTCTTGGGCTTGAGCAATCTTCTTACCTTAGCCTCCTGAGTAGCTGGGACTATAGGCACCCACCACGATGCCTGGCTAGTTTTTCTATTTTTTAGTAGAGACGGGGGTCTCATTCTTGCTCAGGCTGGTCTCAAACTCCTGAGCTCAAGCAATCCACTTGTCTTGGCCTCCCAGAGTGCTAGGATTATAGGTGTGAGCCAATGCACCCAGCCTACTTCCTTCTTGAATTTAATTGAGTTTTTCTCTGTGGGCCTGTGGTTGTTAATCTACTAGTTTCAGCTTAGTGCATGGGATGCTTGCTCTTCCATTCTTACGATATTTTACTCAGGAGAATCTTCTCCAAATTCTTCCAGGTAAATACAAAAGATACAAAAGAACAAGAAAAGAGAAAACAACCCTATTGATATCTGGGCAAGAGATATGAACAGAATCTCTTCTCATGAGGACAAATGGCCAACAAAAACATGAAAAAATGCTCATTGTCCCTAATCATCAGAGAAATGCAAATCAAAACCACTTTGAGAGATTGCCTAACCCCAAAGAGAATGACCCGCGTCACCAGATCTCAAAGCTGTAGATACTGGCGTGGATGTGGAGAGAAGGGAAAACTCCTGCATTGTTGGTGGGGCTGCAAACTAATACAGCCTTTATGGAAAGAAGTGTGGAGAATCCTCAAAGTATTAAAAGTAGACCTTTCCTTTGATCCTGTAATCCCATTACTCAGTATCTACCCCAAAGAAAAAAAGTCATTTTATCATAAGGACATTTGTACTTGAATGTTTATAGCAGCTCATTCATAACTGCAAAGATGTGAAAACAACCTAAATGCCCACGAACCCACAAATGGATTAATAAACTGTGGTATATGTATACCACGGAACACTACTCAGCCATTAAAAGATGGAGAGTTTGTAGCTTTCATTGATTTTTGCTGAGCTCTTGTCTCCCTAGCCAACCTATGGGGGTGTATGACATGGATGTTGATCAATATGTTTATTTACATTGATAAGACAAAAGTGAAACACAAAGTCATCTATTAGAAGTTGACTCATTCAACAATGACATGAGGACAAGTGTGCTGGCTCTTGCCTGTAATTCCAGTGCTTTGGGAGGCTGAGGGAGGAGGATTGTTTGAGCCTAGGAGTTCAAGTTTGTAGTGAACTGTGATGACACCATTGTACTCCAGCCTGTGCTACAGGGTGAGACCCCCCCACCTTGAAAAAACCTACAAAAACACACACAAAAAAATGAAAACAACAACAACAACAAACAATGGTATGAGCTAATTCTTTGGTGAATCAGGTCATTGTTTTTGAATGTTGGGAGAGTATTTCCTCAATATTGTTTTATGCTGGTTACAATTGGAACCACTATAGAGATGACATAGTTTTTTTTTGAGACAGAGTCTCACTCTATCACTCTGGGTACTGTCACAGCTCACAGCAACCTCCAACTCTTGGGCTTAAGTGATTCTCTTGCCTCAGCCTCCCAAGTACCTGGGACTACAGGCGCCCACCACAATGCCTGGCCATTTTTTGTAGTTGTAGTTGTCATTGTTGTTTGGCAGGCTCAGGCTGGATTTGAACCCACCAGGTCCAGTGTATGTGGCTGGCTCTCTAGTCACTGAGTTACAGGTGCCGAGCTGAGATGACATAGTTCTAAGTTTAATCTTCATTGGTAACTTCTTTTTTTCTATCACTTTCCTAAATCTAGCCCAGGGACCAACAATTTTCCTGACAAATCCTGCCCATCACCTGTTTTTGTAGACAAAGTTTTAATGGAAGACAGCCAGGTCCCTTTGCTCATCTGTTGTCTGCTATAGCAGCAGAGTTGAGTAGTTTCAACAGAGACCTTATGGCCTACAGAGGGAAAAATTGTCACTGGCTGGCCTGTTTTTAGAAAAAGTTGGCTGACCCTTGCTTTACACAATCAACAAAACAATAAATCAAACCCTGATTTGTAGTGTTTGCCAATCTCCATGTGTAAATACAACCATCACAGCTGCTATTAAGCTCCCAGTGTGATGTTACCGAACATGGAGTTGTGAAGAGATTCACTTTGGCACATCACCATGTACTTAGCATACAGGGTAGCAAATGTAAACAACCTTAGGGACAGAGATAATAGTAAAATGAGCGAAATAATTAGGAACAGAGGACTTTTGCATATTTACCACTGTGATTTTAAACATCACTTATTGCATTTTAAGTTTTATAACTTATTTTATTTTTTTAAATTTATTTTATTGTTTCAGAGACAATGCTCTGTTGCCTGGGCTGGAATGCAGTGGCACCATCATTGCTCACCGTGACCTTAAACTCCTGGGCTCAAGGGATCCTCCTGCCTCAGCTTCCCAAAGTGCTCAGATTATGGACATGAGCCACCTTGCCTGGCCAGTTTTATAATTAATTTAAAAAATATGGCCATATTTAAAAGTCAGCTACTGCAATTCTTGAAAATGTAACAACTGGCTTTGTGAAGGGTGAGGGCTGTGATCTTCGTGGGGGGGAAAATATGTTCCCAGCCCACGTGGGTGACACGTCTCACTGAAGTCCAGTCCTGTGGGGAGGTTTTTCACAGGATAATAGCATGGGAGGGTCTTGTGCTCATCAGAAGTCTTAAATTTGAAGCAAGAAGGCTCTTGTGAGTAGCAGGGGCTCTAGTCCTATCTGCTGACCAGAGAATGGCCATGCTCTCTGACTTCTATGTGGGGAGGATAACCTTGACCCTCTACCTGCCATGTGCAGAGCTGAATCATCCGGATGGAGCACCCAGAAGGCACAGACGGCCCCCTGACCCTATTTGACCTGGGCTGGGTTCTCTCTGGAGCTTGAGCACAAGGTCTCAACAGTCAGCCCTGGCAGCCTGAAACCCCAGCTTTCTGCTAGTGAAGCACCAATTTATATACACCCCACTCCTCCCATTCAGGAAGGAACTGGCTGACTAAAAACCAACTCAGGGTTTTCTGGGAGCATGTGCCCTTGGCCAGGGAAGACAAGGGTCAGGGCCCACGTGGCATCCTCTAGGCTTGACTGACCTGAACTATGTGGTGTATTCTCTAAGGAAATCCCATGTCCTGAACCCTCCCCCTGACAGCTGCTCAGTGGCCTTGGAAACAAGCTATTGCTCTGGCTATTTTCCTCAAGTTCATCCAGAGCTAGAAGATAAGCGTGGCTGAGGCATCTGCATGAAAACAGTAGGGAGAGAACAGGTGCTCAGGAGTCACTGGGCTGGGTTCCCACAAGGCTGTGTGACCTTGGGCTTGTCACTTTATCTCCCTGCCCTGCTTCCTTGTAAGTTAAATGCCTCACAGGATTGTTACGGAGTTAACTGAAATGAGGCATGTGAAATCTATTACAGCACAAGAGCGAGAGGGCAGTGAGGACGGACTGGCTTCAGAAGTTCTGATCAAAAGGCCAGGTGCTAAGGAACCACATCGCTGGTGAGAGCTGCCAGCAACTGGGGCCAGATTCCCCAAACCCCAGGGCTCTCAAAGAAGCGGGCCCTACTGCCGTCGCCACTCTTCCCTGCCCGTGCACATAGCCAAGTGGGAGAAGGGGGGAGTAGGAATTACTGGGAGAATAACTAAGTTCGGTCCCTGCCATTGTTTGTCTCCTCTTAGGTAAAGTTAGGGGATGAGATCAGAATCACTTACCAAGAATACAGGGCGAGGGGTCTGCAGGAGGCAAAAACAGTAGTATGGTTCTGGGTTTGACACTTGCTGAGATGTTGCAGCTCTTGGTGCCACCTGGTGTTGGGGCTACAGTGACGGAGTTCTGGTGAGAGTTTGATCTGTATCTGCAGAAGGTGGGGGGCTCTGTGTGAATGTGGGGGCTATGCTGGCTTCAGCCATGTGAAGACAGAAGGCACAGCCAATGGGGCAGAAGATACTGTGGGTGCATGTCTGAGGGGAGTGGATCCCCCACTTTAGTTCTTTTCAGTCCTTAGGAAGCGGGGAACAAGACCCCCCAACTACTTCCTGAGGGCCTATAGGAAAGGACAGAGGGGGAGGGGCTCAGGCCCCTGGAGAAGCCTCAGCTGAACTTCTCAGTGACAAATAGCTGGGGTCACACTGATAGGGCCCTCAGAAAACTACATACACCATCTTCACAGGGCAAAGCCACCAGAAGCAGATGGGCCTGGAGGAGACCAGAGTGAGACCACACAATCCACACGGGTTTAGGAGCTCTGTGTTGGCCGCATGACCAGCTCCCAACCTGGAGGGTTAGGCCCTGAGAAAGGAGGGGCGACAATCCCAGAAGCAGGCCTCACACTGCTGTCCCACCCACCCGACCCCGTAATGCTCAAGTGGGAAGGACAGTGGAGGGTAGAGCCACCCCACCCCTCCTCACCCCAAAACCCCACTCCCTGAACCTCGCTCATGAACAAGAAGGCAAGATGCAAGATCTGATGTGAGACTGAGGCTCTAGGATAAAATACAATCAAAAGACTTTTAATAACGGAGCTGGCCGGAAGTTAACGAGTCTGCTCAGGATGCTGATAAGGGATGGAAAAGTCTGACGATAACATCTGGCTGAAGGCAGGGCTGGCGGACACCTAAAACTATTCAAATCCCTCCAACTTCAGACTGAATCAACCTGGAACATGAACCTCACGTGTTTCCTTTGAGCTTGGATTAGATCAAATACATGTATAGATCAGCAGTTCTCAAACTTCAGTGCATGCATCAGAATCACCTGAGGCCTTGTTCAAATGCAGACTTCTGGGCTCCACACCCAGAGTTTCTGGTTCCTTGGTCAGGTGTGGGATGAAGAATTTGCATTTCAAACAAGTTCCTGGGTGATGTTGCCACTGCTAGTCTGCGGACCGCAATTTGAGAACCACTGTGGAATACACTAAAGCACCGCTGACATGTGTATTTAACACACACAGCCTTGAAAATAGGCTCCTAAACATCCTAGGAAGCCAATAAAAACGCTGATTTTATTTATTTCACCCATCTGCTTCCTCTGGGAGGCACAGTGTTGTTCCTCCTATGTGTTACAGAACTAATTGAAAATCCCTCTGTCCTACAACTGGCAAAGTCTGTTATACCATCCAAGATTTCCCCTATTCTCATGAGGCCAGCTCTGCCAGGTAGATTACCTGCAATAGCACACCTGTGAGCAGGACCCCTATATGCCGAGCCAGCGCTGTGTGAGCCGGGCCAGGGGAGTCACCCTACAGGCGCTGTCCTTGCCTGTCTTGTCCTCATGCCTCCCAGCACCCTCCATGGTCTGACTGGCACCTGCCCTCCAAGGGAGCATCTCCCCAACGGGAACCCTGCTCAGTTCGGTTGGCGTAAAGCTGATCCTACCTGACAGGTGGGTGTGGATCCCAAACCGGGCCCACCGGAGGCCCATCCTCCTGCCTGTAGCCATCTCTTCGGGGGTGAGCACCTGGCCAGAGTCTTTTCTGGAACATTTGCCAGAGGTATGGGTTAAGGTATAGTCTCTTTGGAATTCTGAGTTCTAAGGACCAAGGAAGCCTTGGCCTCTCCAGTGTCAGAGTGAAGAGACATGGTGACATTATTAGCATGCTGGACCCAGCTGTATTTTAGATATCCCTGTTATGTGAGTAAGTAAATTCCCCTTACGTTAATTTGAGTTGGAGTTCTTTCCCTGTGACCCAAAGTCCTGACTAATGCAATCACTGGATATTCTTACCTACCTTTCTCATATCTCTAAAAATGTTGACTTTCCTCCATCCCCACAGCCCTGCCTGCCACTGTGGGCAGTGACGCTGCCCAATCCTGTGAGACTCAAGGCCTTTGACTGCTTTGGGGACACCCACCTCCAAGTGATGAATAAAAGTAACTTGTTCCATCCACTGGGCTTTGAAGGGGAGGGTTGGGGGCAGCCTGGCTTCCGTACATGATGGTTCTCTCTAGCACATTTCCTGAGGGAAATGCAGCCTTCTCATGACTTATAAAGTGAGGCCCCTGGTACAAAAAATGTTGCTATATGCACCCAAAGACCTTTTGGGGTTTGTGAAGGACGTTCCAGAGTCTTTAGACTGTATCCTGTTATTGTCCTGGGCCCCGTTTCCCTGCAGGGAAAAATTGAGTAGGGACTACCGCTGTGATCTGGCACAGCAGGCTCCATTATCAACTCTGGACTCTACTCACAACTTTAACCCATTAGAGTTGTCGAAACATCCCCATGGCAGGTCCATGACCTATTCAGTACCTTGACATTGCCAATAACCTAGATACAGCAGACCACCATTGGGCAACCTATATATCGTCGTCCACTAGTCTTGGGTGGTCCCAGACTCATTCAGCACTTTGATGCAGTTCCAAAATATGTAGATCCAAATTTATACCACAGCTTGTTGATGGAAATTAAACTTTAACTGAAGATTTCATAAAAAAGGGTTTAAATTCCAGTGACACTTAATAAAATTCCATTTTAGACATTGCTATTCTTTTCCCAGAGTGCCAAACATTGCTTTGTTTCTAATGCTTCCCACTCTTGAGCTGAGGTGAGACCCAGAACCAGCGAGTCCCTGGGCCCTGCCTGGGCCTACTGAGTCAGGAACTCTGCAGTGGGGCAGCAGCCTGTGTTCCCAAAGACCTCTTTTTTTAAAATTTATTTTTATTTTTTTTAAACTTTTTTTTTTTTTGCAGTTTTTGTCCAGGGCTGGGTTTGAACCTGCCACCTCTAGTATATGGGGCTGGCGCCTTACTCCTTTGAGCCACAGGTGCCCCCCTGGCCCCGCCAGAGACCTCTTCAGAGGATTCTGATGCACACTTAAGTTTGAGAACCAGTGACCTAAGCGATTTGGCTACTGCCTCAGTTTCCACACAACACACAGCAACACAAAAGACCAGAATTGTTCAAGAGAGGACCATCTATTGCTCCCAAGCAAATGCCTTGGGAGTCTCAACTCTAATCCATTGGCACCTGGGTTGTTTCTACATCTTTGCAATTATGAATTGAGCTGCTATAAACATTCAAGTGCAAATGTCCTTATTTCTTTTGGGTAGATACCGAGTGATGGGATTACAGGATCAAATGGAAGGTCTACTTTGAGTGCTTTGAGGATTCTCCACACTTCTTTCTGTAAAGGCTGTATTAGTTTGCAGCCCCACCAACAATGCATGAGTTTTCCCTTCTCTCCACATCCATGCCAGTATCTGCAGCTTTGAGATCTTGTGACGCAGGCCACTGTTTTGGGGGTCAGGCAATCTCTCAAAGTGGTTTGCACATGTTAGTGGTGTCAGCCCACAAGATGGGCAATTTCTGCTAAGGTCTAAGGGTCTCTCCAAATTGTCACCCTGATGACCCTGGGCTGGCTCCTCTGGTCTTTGTTCAGAAGCCTCAGAGGAAATTGGAATATGGGATGGATGGAGGGAGGGTGGGGCTTACACCATCAGATAACATAGAATGAAGTGAAATAAAAAAGTCTCCAAGGGAAGAAACAAACGCACTTGAAAACCCATTCCTCCCAGCCACCTGTGCGGATGATGAAGCCACATTTATCTTTCAAAGTAAATAGCAATCAGTTCCAAGGAGTGAAGAGACTTTCAAATAATGGCCCACACGTGTTGCTATTGACAGTGACCTATAAATCTCAATTTCTTTGGGAGGGAGTGTTGGGTGGCATTTTAATTCCAAGCCGTTGAATGAGAAGGCGAGAGATTCACCTCTGCTTGGCTCTTAGTGGAGCATCTTTGGAAACACAACTCAGTGACCCCGAGTTAAAAACTAATTGATGGCCCCCGGCACGCTTCACAGCGCTCCATTACCCAGATGATGGCTGAAGAGTCGGGCCTCTGAGCCTGGAGTGCACATGGACCAGCTCTGAGCAGCCATCTAGGAAGGGCAGAGGCCCAGCAGCGCCCCTGCATGACTGATTACCTCCCCTCACCACCCGCTCCTCCTCTGCCAGAGCACCCCGGTGGCCCCTCCGTGTACGCTGAGCACCTTGGGGCCTGCCAAGCCCTCTGCCAAGGGCCCTTCTGCTTCTCTGCACCAGCGTTTTCTCATCACATGTGTGGCCGGGCCTAGGCCTGAGTCTGGTGTTTGTCCTCAGGTGGGACACTGGTCAGTTTGTGGTGTCAGCACAGATCACTGGCTCCCAGCCCTGCTCTGCCCCTTGGAAAAGGCATCTTAGGTACGACTGAGACACTTGGCTAGGGGCGTTTGCGGGCACGATCTTATTTAATCCTGCGTGACATGGGCTGACTATCTGACCTCTTCAAGCCTGTTTTCTCATTTTTTTGAATGGGCACAATACTAGTGCTTTTCTCAGAGGGTTGCTGGGGGATTAAGCGAAGTATTCCAGGGAAAGCTCCTCCCTCCCCTCCATCCTCCTGGGATCCGAGCAGGCCCTGTTGCCGGCTCCTATGGACTCCATGAGGTCCTTTGCCGGAGGGAATGCATCTTATTTGCCTTCACCTTCCCAGCCCTGAGCACAGGGTCTGAGGCAGAGTTTGTGCTGTGCAAATAAATGTGTGTGGTTGGGGAGGAGAAGAGGAAGGCTGCAGGGTGAGCCCCGGAAACTCTGGCCCCGAGCTGTATTGGGGGCACAATACAAGCTCTCAGTAGGCCGGGAAAACTGGAAGAAAGCTTGGAAAACTGGTCAGAGACAGAGGGACTTAAAGAGCTCTCAATTCTGAGTCTAATTGAGGGGAGAGATCTCTCTAAAGTCACATAGCCATTTGATGACAAAGTTTGGGAACTAATTTACGGCTGGACTTTGCCAAGGTTGGCAGTGTAGCCCCATATTAGGGACTTGTTGCAAAGGGCGTGAGTCTTGTCAGGAAACTGTACTATTGGAAGAGCCAGACGAGCCTGGGGTGGGCAGCCTTGGGCAACTTTCTAGGTGCTGCTTCCTCTGTCTCTTAGTTATTGGGAGCTTCCTGCCTGCTGTCAGCTCCACCCTCTCCCCAGGGATCCCTCGCATCTGAGGCTGTAATGAGCAGTGGGTCACAATCCAGTGTTGGAGGCGCGGCTTGGGACAACAGATCTCAATCCAAACCTCACTGGATCGTTTCACTAGCTGGGACGCGACAATCAGGCTGCATCAGCCCCAGTTTCCTCATGTTAAAATGAGAAGAATAATATACACTTTACAGATTATGAATTGAGCCAATTTAAGCAAAATGTTAGATGTAGAAATAAGGAATATCCAGCTGGAGTTGAGTCAAGGGACTGTGTCTTGTTTTTCTTTATATTTTTCCCCCTGGCCTTGTTGTTCCAGTGCTAGAACACGACCTCGACCTTATCTACCAGTAGTGAGGTGCTATTTTGTGTCTTTCCTTTAGAACTTTGCTTCTCCAGTTAGATTGAGTCTTCACCCCTTTTCCCTAACAACAATTAGAGTTTCTACTTGGAGACGGAGAATTGATGCAGGATATTTGGTGCCCTAGCCAGCTCAGCCGAGATGGTGGACCTGCCACCTCCTCCTTGGCGGTGTCTGTGCTGCTGCAGCCAGCTGAAGAACCAGCGGGCTGGATGACAGGCAAGGAGGGGAACCTCCAACCCCAACTGGAGGCTCCAATAGCCAAAAAGGCCAGACAACTGCCGAGGAGACACCTGTGCCTTGGTGTCTCCTTTACTTTACACTTAGGACTAAATGTGGAACCC
>CAUYRH010076952.1:0-24465 GCA_963574655.1 Perodicticus potto
ATCTGCATGAATCTCAGCACAGAAACCAGACACTTGTGATTCCAGAAAAGACTTTCTTTAAGCCTAGAAATCTTTTTATGACCTTATAGCCAAAGTCATAACAGCAAACATCAAAGGCACTTAACTATGGAGAAACAAATCTGGCACCTTCTAATTGAGCACTTTTTTTTTTTTTTTTTGAGGCAGAGCCTCAAGCTGTCACCCTAGATAGAGTGTTGTGGCACCACAGCTCACAACAACCTCCAATTCCTGGGCTCAAGCAAGTCTCTTGCCTCCACCTCCCAAGTAGCTGGGACCAAAGGCGTCCGCCACAACGCCCGGCCATTTTTTGGTTGCAGCCATCATTGTTGTTTGGCGGGTCCAGGCTGGATTTGAACCCACCAGCTCAGGTGTATGTGGCTGGCGCCTTAGCCACCTGAGCCACAGGTGCCGAGCCATTACTTACTATTTTCAATCCAGCCACACTTTCTTACTGTTCCTCAAACACACTGGGCACTCCACTATAGGACATTTGTATTTATTTGACAGTCCCTTTGCCTAACATTGCCTTTCCACAGATATCCACACACAATGTTCCCTCACCTCAAAGACTCTTTTCAAGTGTCACCTTTATAGTAAGGCCTTCTTGGCCACTCAGTATCTAAATACCTATAAGGTCTGACAATTAAGTTTGTGAAGTCATCCTAGAAAAAGTGCTACATACTTGGTCGCTGAATTTCACTACAGTCACCTCTGAGGTACTCCCGTTAGCCATCTGATGACCATAATGATATTCAGCAATGAGGTATATAGCACTTTTTCTAGAATGAGTTCACAAACTTAACTGTCAGACTTTGCATCTAAATTCTTCCCAACAGTTTCTCTTTTGCTATTTTTTTCCCTTTAGCTTTCACACAAACTATACATGTGTTTGTATACATACATGTGTGTTTATACATATAAATACACACGTGTATATACTAATACATATACACAATTTACCTTATTCTATATTTCCCCACGCAGTAGATAAGAAGCTGAAGGTAGGGAATGTCATCTGTTTGGCTCATTGCCATATCTCCAGTGCTAAAAATAGTCCCTGACATATAATAGATGTTCGATAAATATTTGCCAAAAGAATAAGTAAGCCAAGAAATAGATGTTTCTTATACACTTAAGAAAGTGTGTTTAGGGAGTGACCAATTAAGTCAAATGATGAGAAAATCAAAAAAGATGAGAAATGGTAACTGGCCAATGGATTTGACAATATGGAGATCATTGGTGACCTTAACCAGAACTGATATAGTGAAAGAAAACAGAACCAAGAGTAGATAGGAGAAAAAGAACCGAAGATACTGAATACAAAAACTCCTTCAAATAGTCTCTTAACAGAGACTATGCATATGATGCTATCTCTTCTCAGAATGCCATACCTTCTTTCATTCCTTCTGATGCCTTTTTCTATTTCCTTAAACACTCAGCTTAGGCATTATATTATCATCACTATGAACTGTTATTATCCCCAGGTACATACAATATCACAAGTACACTAGTACATCCCTATCCCTAGTATATATAGTATTCTAATTCATTCTTTATTTGATAATTTGTGTCTTCAAACTTTGAGTACCTTAAGGCAGGAACCCTTGCACAAAACAGATGCTTAGTAAACATTTATTTAATATATGCAAAAACCTTAAAATAATAGTAAGTTCTTAATAGCTTCTAAGAATTCTATGTTTCCCTTACTGTATATCCAAAACACCATATTTTATTAGTTGTCTGCATATTTGCACATAAGATATCATAAAATACAGAAAACTAATTATTAAAAGACAAATCTAAAGTTTTGGGTTTTCTAAAGACATAAAGAATAAAGATATAATTACTATATATTTATGACAATTTCAACTATAATCTAGTTAATTCCTACCTTTCCCTGAAAACATCTCTTAATTTTATCCTTTTAATTATGTAGTATTTAAAACATAACCATAAATATTTTGATATCCAGACACATAAAAATGAAATCTTACTGAATAAAACTGCTACAGTCTGTGAAAGTTAAGTCCACCTAATTCTAGTTATTTAAACATAAGGACATTTTAAGAAATCTGCGTGTATTTTAATACTTTCTGAAGTATTGCTTCTAGATGTTATACTCTTAAGAAAAATTCTGGTATGAAGTTTGAGGAAGGGGGTTTGTGTGCATTTCACAAATTGCAAATGTGAAGAATGGTAGACATGGGATGCAGGATGTCAGTGTGTTTCCCAAATAGAATCATCAGAAGCACTTAAAAAAAAACCCAATTCCTGGGTGGCACCTTTGGCTTAGTGGGTAGGGCAATGGCCCCATATACTGAGGGTTCCAGGTTCAAACCCAGCCCTGGCCAAACTGCAGCAAAAAGATGGCCGGGCGTTGTGGCGGGCGCCTGTGGTCCCAGCTGCTTGGGAGGCTGAGACAAGAGAATTACCTAGGACCAGGAGCTGGAGGTTGCTGTGAGCTGTGTGTCACCAGGGCACTCCACTGAGGGCAACAGAGTGAAACTCTGTCTCTTTAAAAAAAAAAAAAAAAAAAAAATACCACTGAATGTTTTTAATTGGCTTGTCAAAGATCAAATAGCAGTAAGTAGTTGGGTTCGTCTCTTGGTTTTCTATTCTATTCTGTTTTTGTGCTAATACCATGCTGTTTTGATCACTATTGATTTATTGTACAGTCTCAGGTCTGGTAGCGTGATTCCTCCTGCTTTGTTTTTATTTCTAAGTAATGTTTTGGCTATTGGAGGTTGGGGAGGTAACATTTGATACTTGGGTTTTCCTCTTGCACATTTCCCTAGCACAAATGGTGTGTGTTTGGGTGTGGAGAGAGAAAGAGAGGGATGTCAGGCCTCTCCGCTAAGCATTTGGCAGAGGACAGAGGACTTGGCACAGAGTAAGTATTTCGGGTGTTATTAATGTAATATTATTAATAGTTAATTTAAGATTCATAGAAAGCTTATAAGACAGATATAGGTTAGCCCTATATTACACATAGGAAAACTAATACTCATAGGGGACACACCATGTATTTTCAGATACACAGCAGATAAAATGCAAAACTGGCCAGAATTTGAATCCAGGTCAATCTGACCAGAATG
Organism: Perodicticus potto; assembly: GCA_963574655.1. Lineage (NCBI taxonomy): Eukaryota > Metazoa > Chordata > Mammalia > Primates > Lorisidae > Perodicticus > Perodicticus potto. Next base: position 3,117 of record CAUYRH010076952.1, read on the forward strand.
CTCCAAGCCCTTTCCTGTCCTCTGGCTCTCTCTGCATTCTGTAATTGCATTGCAAATCACTTCATAAAAAAAATTACTTGGAATGTCAAAAAAAATCTGCAAATATCCTACTAAAATGAATGAGAAACTTCATTAACTTTGGGGGTATAATATTAATATACAAAACTCAGTAGCATTAACAGATACCAAGAACCATCAACTAGGACTAGTTATTTGTAAAAGATGCTATTTTCAAATGGCCACAAAATATATACGGTATGTAGGAATGCCTAACTAAATAACCCAATTACCTCAAGGATATTAACAAAAGATTTGCAAGATGTGTGATACACATATGTGTATATATATTTTTCTCTATTCATCTTGCAAATCTTTTGTTAATGTATATTTTACATTTGTGTATTTTATATATGTATATGCATACACATACCATGTTTGTGTGTGTATATATATACACACACACATTGCGCGTAAATATATATATACATATATGTGTATATACATACCGTGTTCATGGATAGGAAGACTCAATATTAGAAATTTGTGTCTAATTAGTACACATTCAATTCTGTTATAATAAAGACTCAGTAGAGGTTTAAAATAGATTTGGCTAAATCTCAAGTTTATATTGAAGAATAGAGGTTCAAGAATAGCCAAGTCATTTTTGTAAAATGATAATGATAATAAAAGACTCCCCATGCAGAGATCAAGATTTTTATAAAGCTTGAGTAAAATTAAGCAAATGAACCAATGGAAAGAAATGGGTTTCCCTATACATACATAGAGGTGAATTTATAAATCACTGTAGGAAGAATTAAAGATTTAATAAATATGCTGGAAAAAATAGCAATCCTTATGGAAAAAAATTAAATTAGATCCCTACCTTATATGATGTAATGCAATAAATTCTAAAGTCTAAATATTTAGTTAAAAATAGTAGAACTTCAGAATTTTAGGGAAAAGAAGCAGAAAAAATTTTTATTATTTCTGCTTTGGAAATATTTCTTGAACAGGAAAGAAGATATATAAACCACAAGAAAATTGTTGAGAAATCTGACCACATACGAAAAAACAACCCTTTTAGAAAAGGTACTGGGAATAAAGTTAAAATAATTGATACAAACAGGAGAAATAATTTGTGACTTGAGTCCAGGTTATTTAAAGAACACAAAAATTGACAAAATCTATAAGCAGGCATTTCACAAAAGAGGAATGTCTCCAAACATATAAAAAGATGCTTAGCGTCATTAACATTCAGATAACTGCAAAGTAAAACCATAACAATATATCAAGTTTTACCCATCTAAATGGCAAACATCGAAGAGCCTAATATTGCAAAGTCAAGATGAGGACGTGGGACAAAGAAACATGTATACTCTGCTACGTGGAAATCAGAGATGCTTTGACCTTTTGGAATGGTCATTTGGCATCATCTGGTAAAGTTACAGATGTGCAGATCACGCTACTCAGCAATTCCACTTCCCGGGAAGCTCTGGCACCTATGTGCAAAGGGCATGGCCAAGGACAACCTTGTGCATATATAACACAAGACGTATATAACAAGAGAGGCCAGAAACAAACATTCACCCATCAAGGCATAAGAAAAATCAATGCGGATGTATTCAAAAAGCTGATCTATAACATTTTAAATGAAAAACTATATTAAATCTATATACCAACCTGAGTAAATATTGAAAATACGTTACACGGCCAAAAATATTGTGACAGGGTACTCGTGCTGTGAGTATACTGTCTATATAAAGGGTTTTTAAAAAAAAAAAATCACATAGTGTTATATATTATGCATGAGTGCAGATTGGATTAAAATGGAAACACTGCCGAGAGGAAACACACCAGCTTCATTCAGGATGAATGTGAAGGAGAATGGGCTGGGATACTTCAATGAATTTTATTGCTTTTTAATAAAAAAACTTTGGAGCAAAAAGGAAGAAAATACAATTTGAGGTAGTGGCCAGTAGAGTTTTTTTTTTTCACAAGAACAAAAAGCCTTACCTAGCATATTTTCCAGCCAAATGTGCCTTTGGGTAAAGCTGAGGTCACCCCTTAGTATCCAAATATGACCAAGGCCATTTTTCAATTTCTTCTTTGTTTTTACCATTCTGTCTGATTATTCTTTGGCAGTTCTAGTCCTTAAATTTCCTTCTCAAGAGTTATTGAGGAGTATTTTGTGGTCTAGTCCTGTGAGGGAAGAAACTTCTGCCCAAAATGTATGTTTCAGGGCATCTTTCACATACCAGCCTCTCTGCCAATTACCTAGCAAAGAACTGGTTAATTTAAGATTCACAGCAATCCTATAAGATAGATATTATAGAGCCCCATTTTTACATAGGAAACTGAAGCTTGGAGAGGTTAAACAGTGTTGATCAAGGTTACACGGCTAATCAGAGGCAAAGCAAGTCAGAACTTGAACCCAGGTCTCTCTGACTGTTGCTTGCACTCTGCAATCTTGCCTGATGCCTGCATCTTACCACTGGATTCGTAAACCACGCTGTAGACTAGCCAGGGGGTGCTTATTATTTAAAGCATTTGCATGGCACTTCATGTTTGCAATGTGTTTTACAGTTGTTTTTATTACTTACTCCTCTTTTATAGCTGGTCTTGGTTTATAGCATGCTTTCTGCAATAACAGTTATAAAGAAAAACAAACAAACATGGAAACTATCTGTGCATTGCTGGAAGGAGGCACTTAGATCTTGGCCTGAGCACCAGCCTCACTGGAAGACAGTTGTCAGGCCCAGTTGTCTTCTTAGTAGGTAGGTCCTATTAGCCCTCTTACCATTAAAATGGAGAGAGTCACCACAACACCATCTTCACGGGAAGGCAAGGCTCCTTTGCGTTTTACCAAGTGTTAGGGCAAACCAAATGACTTAGATCACTTTCACTCCTTTTAACAAGGGACTTGTTTTCATTACAAAATGTTTTAACAATTACTCTGGTCTTCGCTGGCATAGTGGGGGGTAGAGACAGGGTTTAGGGGGAACTGCATATCATTATTCAGAAGTCTAGTTCTTTTTTCTTTCTTTCTTTTTTTCCTTTACTTCTTTTTTTAAGTGCATCCCACCCCTAGGTCTTTCTTCCAGTGGTAAAGACGAAGGAGGCTGTGGGATCGCCTTGAGGATGGCCTCATGGGAGCCAGGAAAAGCATAGTCCATGCCCATAGTTATGCCTAGGTTTCCTTTGGGAAAAGACACAACGGTTTTGCATTTTCTCCAAGACAGAAAGATGAGGGAAGAGAGTGATGGGTTTCTCAGTTTCCTCCAAGCTGTGAGCACCTCCTTACCGCTAACATGACTATCTTTACCCACGTCCTCATCCTTATTCACAATGACTCGTGTTTGAGCAATTAACTTTCTGTGTCTTGAGGTGAATATAAGGCAGCAGTCTCATTTTACAGGTAGGGTTAAAAAACTGATTTCCCAAAGCTATCATTGCGCCTGCATGCGTGTATACACACATTATTTTGGGTAGTGCATTTGAGGCATAGTTTCTTCCTGAGAATGCATATTTTACCAAATGGTGTAAACAATAGACTTAACTATTAAAACAGGCAAACAGAAGAATATATAAGGAATTCCCTGCTTTTCCAGCTTCTTGAGGCTGTCCCCACTCTACCTCCTTCAGCAATCGCCTCCCTGCCCTGGGCTTTAGCCATCCCACATCCCTCCCTGACTGCCTCTCCTGCCTCCCTCCTTCCCTATAAGGACTCTGGAGATCGCACTGGCCCACCTGCATAATCCAGAACAATCTCCCATCGAAGATCATTAACTTAATCACATCTGCACAGTCTCTTTTTCCAGATAAGGTAACATAGTCGCAGTTTCCGGGAATTAGGATGTGGACATCTTTGGGGGCCCGTTATTCTGCCTACCACACCTGGTTTCCACATAGTAATAAAACTCTCTGGAACTCAGCAGCACTTAAACAAAAGAAAAGGGGGTGCTACATTAATGATTAGAGTAACAGCTAGTAAATCATAGCATGTTACAGCTGGAAGAGACTCGGCAGGCCACTCCTGCTGTACCGACGAGGATCCTGAGGTCCAGCAGGGGAAATCCATCATCGGGGTGAACTGTCAGTCAGGCGGCAGCAACTAGCACCTGTACCCTAGACTTCCAGCTCTGGTCGGCTCCCTGTCCAGGTCACCAGGAATATCTGTGGTGATTCTTAGAGTTCAGCAAAAGACCACTTACCTGTTTCAATGGAATAGGCCAACAAATTTGTCCAAACATTTTTGAACAAGACCAGGTTATTCAATTCATTGTTTAAATGGAAAATCTAGGAAAGAAACTGTCCATAAAGTTTCTTCCAAGAAATTATTTAATCACTGGTATTATCAGAAAAGTAATTAAAGGGTTCACGTAACAATCATACACTGCACTTTTTAATTCGATATTAGGAAATTAGCAGGCCTTTCTGTTTAAATCTCTCTCCTTCCCTTGGAATTTGTTTGTGGCACTGGTTCTTCGAAGGCCTGGACCATGACGTTTGAGGATGCAGCCAGCGGTCCTCTGCTGCGAGCAGCAGTCCAGGCGGCCCTGCTTGCTGACTCTCAGTCAAGGCACTGAGAACCCTAGTTAATGCTGTCATGTGTGTTGCTGGCTTTTGTTTCTGTCCTTAACAGCTTTCTTAGATTTACAATGATACTTACTTTAGATGTAAGTAATCTTTGTGGCCTGTTAGTATCATTCTTTTTTCTTTTTACTTTTCTTTATTTTTGAGATGAGATCTTGCTCTGTTGACCAGGCTAAAGTGCAGGCGTGTCATCATAGTTCACAGCAACCTCAGACACTTGGCAATCCTGCTACTTCAGCCTCCTAAGTAGTGGGGACTACAGGTGTGCACCACTACACCTGTCTAATCTTTGCATATTTTTTTGTAGAGATCAGGGCTTACTAAGTTGCTCAGGTTGATTTCAAACTTCTAGCCTCTGGAAGTGCTAGGATTAAAGGCCTGAGCCACCACTGATTGTCACCCTTTCTAATGGTCACGTCGATTGACATACTTCCAACTTTCTTATGTCATCTGATTGCATGACATACGCTGTAACATTTCTCAAAAGCCTTATCCCTGAACAAAATTTAGGACCTGAAAAAAGAGACATGCCTAGTTATCAATGTTTGCTCTTTGAAGAGCAAATCCAAGATTCATAGGAATTGAGGGAGAAGTTGAGACCACTTAAGTACATTTAGTTTTCTATGGTAATGGGGAAGAGAGCGGAGGAAGTATGAGATTGGTAAAACTATGAGGATATAGACTGAGCTTTTTTCCCTCACTCTAATGGGACACTTTTCCCTCACTCTAATGGGACACTTTTCTGGTGCTAGACAGTGGCCACACAGATGATCCAGGGACCCAACTGATGCATCTAAAGAAGGTTCTCTCTGCATGCCATGCAACTCCCTGGATAAAGGCCACCTCGTCAGCAGAATGAGCATCTTGCTGTCTCCCTCGCCTACTTTGCCCCGATCTCTGCATCTCTGTGGCAGTCATCTCCAGTTTGTCTGCCCTGGGTCAGTGCTGCTAGGACAGGAAATCCCCGGAGGGCAGGGACTTGGCTTCACTGCTCCTGTGAAGTTAAATGATGTTCATTTTACTGGATTCACTGGGGTTAATTACAGACAAGGCCAGTAGGGGACAGTGACTTTTACTCTTCTGGTGTTTTTTTCTTCCAGGTTTCTTGTATTTTCATTATTAAAATTATTTTAAATAATTCTTGAGAAGGGTGGAGTCTGTGGCTCAAAGGAGTAGGGCACCGGCCCCATATACCAGAGGTGATGGATTCAAACCCAGCCCTGGTCAAAAAACCCACAATAATAATAATAATAATAATATAATAATTCTTGAGAATAGGCAAAGGTCATTTGTTTTGGGGTGCTCCCTGGGGCCACTCACCAAATGCTGTTTCTCATTTTGTTCTCTCTCACTGATACTTTGTAGAGAACAGTTAACATAACAGAATGGAGGATTGGACACATAACTCTAAGAGTCTCAGCTTCTTACCTTACCACCGAGGAAGGGTGCTACCTCGGACAATCACATCTCCTCAGTGGGCCCAGGTTTCCTTTCCAGCAAATAAATAAATTAAAGTCAACAAGAAAACTGAAGGATGGCTCTAAATTTTATGGAGTCATACACTCCTTTGAAATGATTGGTAGACCCTCTGCCTTAAAACATACACAACATTCCCTGGCCCAGATTCTTCTTTCTTTCTTCTTCTTTTTTTTGGGTGTGTGTGTGTGTGTGTGTGTGTGAGATACAGAGTCTCACTTTGTCGCCATGGCATTATAGCTCACAGCAACCGTAAACTCTTGGGCTCAAGCGATCCTCTTGTCTCAGCCTCCTGAGTAGCTGGGACTACAGGCCACCCAGCTAGTTTTTCTGCATTTTTAGTAGAGACACGGTATCGCTCTTGCTCAGGTTGGTCTCAAACTCCTGAGCTCAAGCAATCTGCCTACCTCCAACTCCCAGAACACTAGGATTACAAGAGTGAGCCACCATGTCTGGCCTGAAAATGCCCTTCCATTCCAACGACTACCGTCACAGAAGAGGCTGGGCACCACGTGGATTACTTTTCATATTTTATCTCATTTACTGTTTGTAATAAATCTAGAAATTAGGTGTCAGTAATTTCTTCCGTTACTTCTCTTTCTGCAGAACAGAAAATGGAGGCTGAGGCAAATAAAGCAACCAGACCAGGGCCAGCCAGTTTGATAGTGGGCAGCAGCTGAACCAGACGCCCAGGCACACAAGGAGCTTCTGTGAGCTTTGTGTCTGTGACAATGTGCTTGTATGTCGGTGGCTGGGAAGATGAGCCGAAAAACCAGAAAACTGCACCAAATTACATATTAAGTTACAAAAAACAAGAACACAGTGTAAACACTCTTTTATCTATTTTAGTAATTTCAGCAAAAATTAGACTGGTGGATGACAGTAGTACTCAGTTTGTTTTTATTCGTCTTCAATCATGGAACCAACATCTGACAGCCAGATTACCCAGGGCTTTCTAGATACGTCAAATAACATTGTCAGGATGTTTTCCATACATGATAATACAGATTGATGGATTTTCATGATGACATATACAAGGAACAAAAAGAGAATGGAATAAACGCAATAAAATAGTCATCCTTCCCAACATTTTTTTTTTTCTACAGAAATTCACTCTGGGTTGCATTTATGTAATCACATATTTTAGAGCAATTTAAAATCAAAATAGCAATACATTTCCTGAAAAATCTCATCAAATGAGAGATGAACAAGCTCATAAAAGAAAAGTTGTCACCCCTCTAGTGAACCAAAATCTTTGTTTGACTTTTCATTTGATTTTATGTTTCTCTTTGAAAAGTTACTAAAACTTGTGATAACTAAAACATTTCCAGATGTCTGGATTCTTTTTGATTTGCATGTTTCTCTACCAGAGACAAGGAAGGAAGGATCACAGACAGTGGCCGAGGGGAGAGAGGTAATTATGGGAGGCTCCTTTTGGTGGGATGGGGTGAGCAAAGGACAACTTCCTTCTATTCTTGCTTACAATGGCTGTCCCCCCAAAACTGTCCTGTTGTTTACTTTTTTGTTTTGTTGTTGTTTTGTGGGTTAGAAAAAAACTTACAGAATGCCTCAGTCTGTGCTATCCTAAAGGATAATGGGGCCTTAAGAGTTTTAACAGTTCGGATGATCCCTAGGAGACCTGCTATTTGAAGCCAGCCCTTATTAAATCAGTGGCAGAGATGCCAATACTGCCATTATGCCCTTTCTTTCCCCACGTTGCTTGCCTGCTTCCTGCCACCTCACTCTGTAAATTCCCAGTGGATTACGCACAGAATCCTGGAGCATCTTCAAATTCGAAGTTAGGATACACAAAGCTAGCACGTAATGAAAAACAGATGCCTGGATGACTGTGCAATTAGCAACGTAAGTTAAAATCTACAAAATGGGTTTTCAACCCTGGGCTCCCTGTGCCCTGACTTGTTGATTTGGGTTTACTGGTGGGAGAATAGTTCTACTTGGATTTAGGCAACTAAGACATTACCATGGGAAGAGTCACAGAAGCAGGCAATATAGAAATATGGCTTTTCATGTTATTGCTTAAAACAGGAAGAACTAGAATCTTGGGCTATTTCTATCATAATAAGCATAATAAGTTGCCTTTAATTTATTTATAATATAGAAGCTTCCTCCTCTGTCTCTGTAGCTACACACCTGATCACCTAGAGATGGCATGGGCATGAAATGGGGAAAAAAATAGAGAGTGTGACTGCTTAATTTTCTCCGATTCTGGTATAGGACAGAAACCTAAGCATTAGGGAGAATGAATGGTCCTAACAGAATCCTTCAAGGAAGAAGGAAGGGGAGAGGAAAGGAAGGAAGGTTGGTTTTCATGATGTTTTCCATAAATGATAATACAGATTGATGGATTTTCATGACATATACAAGGAATAAAGGGGAAGGAAGGAATAAAGGAAGGAGAGAGGGAAGGAGAGAAGGAAATCAAATTGCAATGCCTATCTCAGAACTGCCTACACAGCAGACAAATTCTTCAGCTGCTCTGAACCTTCACTCAAAGTGGTTGCCTTCCATGGTGGTGCCCGTAGCTCAGTGGGTAGGGCACCAGCCACGTACACTGAAGCTGAAGGGTTTGAACCTGGCTTGAACCAGCTACAACAATAATGACAATTGCAACAAAAATAAATGGCTGAGCATTGTGGTAGACATCTGTAGTCCCAGCTACTAGGGAGGCTGAGGCAAGAGAATTGCTTAAGCCCAAGAGTTTGAGCTGTGATGTCACAGCACTCTACTCTCTACCAAGGGCGACATAGTAAGAAGACTCTGTCTCGAAAAAGAAAAAAAAAGTAGTTGCCTTTTTTACCATATTTTCAGGCAGTTTTAGTTATATTACTGTAACATAATGATGGCATGTATTTTTATGTATTCAAAAACACTATGTTTATGTATGTATTTTATGTATTCAAAAAAAAACACTGAAAAATGAGAATATCTGTACTTGTTGCTGGGGATACAGAAGTGTCTAGGAGACTATTTCTGACCCCAGAGGTTCACAGTGCAAACAGAGTAGGTAGACAGTGTCAGCAACAGTCACTCACACTCTGCACCACATGGTCATTGTGAGAAGGGACCCTTCTCAGGGGTAAAATATGGACATGGACAGATCCCTCACCCGGTGTAAAGGAAGAGAAAATAGAGATGCAAGCACTGGTAACTAGAATATATATCAAAAAATAATCTATCGTTTAAAATGAAATATCTATTAACCTCCCAAGACTTAGTCAAGTCCTTTACGAAAAAAGTCTCCATAAATCTGTTAGCAGATCTAAAAGAAAACATGGATAAATATTTATGAACAAAAGGCTTTAACATTGAAAAATTCAATTGAAAAACACCAAATTAATCCATAAATTCCATGACATTCCAAACACAATCCTAGCAGGATATTGGGTGGAGGAAAGAGGAGGGCTTGACAAACTCATTTTAAATTTTATGCAAAAGAATCAGGTCTATGCTATCTTCTGGCAGATATTAAGACATATTATAATGTCAGTAATAAATAAAAGGAGTGATATTGGTTATGGTGCCAATACACCATATGTATAAACCACTGGATCTATAATTAGTTTACTGAATGGGCTGAACTTGACAGAATACCATCAAGAGAAAGTTGTATTTCTCTCTGACCTCTGCCTTCAGACTCACTAGATTGTTATCCCCCATCTTGGTCCCCTTGGTGACTTCAAACAGATGCCCACTTTCTGTTTATTTTCAGACAGTGTTCAGATATTAACAAGTTAATGCGCCATGTTGCACCTCAGTTAAAATCTCTATTTCATATCTTATTCTTTGTTCTTTTCCATCTGAGGAAATCCAGACTTGAGAACTCACATGACTCGGAGTAAAGTTCTCAGAAGCCCCCAGACCATGAGTGCAGACAGGTCTTCCTCCTGGCCGGGGTGCTCAGGCTGGGGGAGAAGATGAGTGGAGGTGAAGCGTGCAGCTGAAGCAGCAGAGAAACACAGGATGTCGGCACGGCACCATGCAGTGAACTGACAACAGTCATCAGTGAAAAGGTGCGAGATAGCCCTGGATTCACACGCAGTCCCACTTATGCACATTGATAATCCATGCACGAGAAAGAGCATTGTATATTTCTGAAGCCTACACTCATAGGTTCAAGGACGTAATGGACCGAGAGGGTGCCTACGTGGGGTGCTACGAGTGGAAGGGCAGAAGTGGCTGAGGAATTAAGAGAAGGGGTCACATAAACCAAGTGGGCTTGGCACAGGCTGCTGGTGAGATGGGAAATGAGGGACCTGGTCAGGCCGCCCTGTGGGGACAGAGGTGGTGCCTGATTAGAGACACAAAAACAGAAAGAAAAAAGAAAAAGGTATGGGGCCAAGGGAATGGGGTGTGCAGTGAGAAGTAAAGCAGGAAGCCGAGCTCCACATGGTGACCCCCAGAACAAAGCCAGCTGGGAATGGAGGGAAAGGCCGATCAGAGGGCGCAAGTGTGAATCCCACTGCCCCTCTGCACGGTCCCCAGCCCCTCTGTGGAGGGAAGGACATCCCCGTCCCAACTAGGTTCCTGGTTGCAAACAGGCCTGGGCCAGTTCTCTATGCACATTTTTCTGGGCCGTCATCCCAAAAGATCAGTGGGTTTCAAATCTATGAACACCTGAGAAGTTACTAGAATATTCCAAAGCCCTGGACACAACCCCAGAAGGTTCTGATTCCAAACCTGCAGCTAGAGCCCGGCCCAGGTCTCTCGTAGAGACCCACAAGGACCTTAGAACTTGATCATATGTGAGAAACACACCCACACACACAAGTATTCACTCTTTAGGATACAAGCAACATTTACAAACGCCTAGTTACTACACCACTTATGTAACCCTCAGACAGCTGTCTTTCATATTCTCAGGGACTTAAAATGAACATCAACATTGGAACTTCCACAGAGAGGGGAGGCAAAGGAGGCTGAGGCAAGAGAATCACTTTCCTGGGCTGACTTCCCTGAGGAAATCTGTAGTGTTTGTGATAAAAGTTAACTGTGTTCCAGACACATTGGGTCTCGAATCATCCCTCTTTTTCCCCAGGATGTTTCACGAAGACAATTTGGGGAGAAATCTTGGGTCTCAGGAAGCTTCCCAAACACTTTGGAAGGCAATTTCTTTTCCAACCATATCTCTTAATTCGACATTCCTCTGCAGCAGAACATGCACAGGCTCTGAATACGTGCAGTTTTTTTGGCTCTACTCCCCTTTGAGACAGAGTCTCACTTTGTCGCCCTCAGTAGAGTGCCATAGTGTCATAGCTCACAGCAACCTCAGACCCTTAGGCTCAAGTGGTTCTCTTGCCTCAGCTTCCTGAGTAGCTGGGACTACAGGCACCTGCCACAATGCCCAGCTATTTTTTGTTTTTAGGAGGCAGGGTCTCGGTCTTGCTCAGGCTGGTCTTGAACGCCTAAACTCAGGCAATCCACCCACCTGGGCCTCTTGGAGAGCTAGTATCACAGGTGTGAGCCACTGCACCAGCCCCCATTCTGAACCTTCTAGTTGACCTTACTATTGTCGTCTATTTCCCCTGAGCTCCCTGCTTCTACCCTGGCCCCCAGCAGACACGTTTTTGGTACATCCCCCCTCCCCATCCCCAAGCTTCACAGCGTCCTGTGCCTTCTCCTTCTGTAGCTCCACTCACTGGTGTTCGCGTGACAACTGCCCCATCAGAGAAGTAGTTCATATGACAACACAATTATAAAACAAGATATGGTTAATTTCAAAATGATTTTCAGAGTATTTTATTAATTTCTACAGTGGCAAACTTGTTAAAGCTATAAAATAAAGAAACAATTAACAAGGGATGGGGCTAATCTGAAAAGTTTTAATGACTCTTAAAGGCACTGGCTCCAGTAGCTCTTTAGAGAGCAGCCCAGAACATTAAGCAGTGCCCTGACCCAGGAGCCAGTGGTCCAGGCTGTAATTCACTGCTTTGAGGAGGCAGAGTGAACTTAGATGAGTCATTGACTTTCTGAGAGCTGTAAATACTCTGAAATATTCCCTCCGCTCTCTATTGTAATGGCTCCTCAGTACTCTAAGATCTTTTGTGATTTCATGGATCAGTTTAAATATTGGGGGAATGAGTATGGACCTTGGATACTTCCTTCCTGGGTCTTGGCCATTCTCATAAGGTGGATTCATAATTAAACCAAGAAGAACTATCTAATGCAGTCAGAATAAACTGAGAGAAATTTATATTCAAGGAACAAGAACAAGATGATATGAAAAAGGAATCCTCAGGGAATGTAAAGAGACATTTGGAATTTAAACATATGATTGAGAATTTTTTAAAAAGCCACAGTAAAAGAAAAAAGAAAGGAAAGCTTTTTTCTACTGAAGAATGACATGTAATAAAGCAAGGGATAATAGAATTAGACCTCCTCCCTTTTTTTACAACACATAATGTAATTATTGATCCAGGGATTCATAAGAAGACCATCAATGAATGTCAGAATGATTTAGTGCCAGTTTCTTAAGTAATAGAACATTCACATAGAGTCAATGCATTATCTTACAGATCATTTACTAGTTGAAAGGAAGAAAAATCTTCTGTAATGAAAAGGATTGCAGTTGCAATCTGACATTATGGGTCTCCTGGTATAATTTAATGTGAAAAGCACAAACTCATTTATGAACTATTACTGTCTAGAATGTTCAACTTTGATCTAATAAAGACCTTTCCCTGTGCTGTACAATGTGGTGGCCACTGGACACGTGACTGTTGAGGAGCATGAATTATGACTAGTCCATAATGTGCTGTGTCAAATACACATCAGATTTCACAGCTAGTATACTTTAAGAAAAAAAGGTAAAATATATTATTAACAATTTTTATATTGGTTACATGGCAAAATCATGTATTATTCATGTACTGGGTTGAATAAAATGTATTAAAATTTTGTAAGAATTGAGGGAACTAATATATAAGAATGACAAATTTATCTTTTGTTAGTTGAGTGTATTATACAAACTAAATCTATGACATTCATATTTCATTAAATAATGGACACTTTAACATCACCCCTCAAGAAGTAAGGAAAACTTATTTGAAAATAAGAGGATAGCTAATATTATACTTGATATGTAGATATACAGGTAATTATAGATAAAGCTCCTTATTTATTGATCCTGGTCTTTTTTTCTAAGTTTGCTACACGCCAGGGGAAATATTGCCCTATCTGAAGATGAGCAAGATTAGAAGATGAAGGTGGTGAAGCAAATGGGAGACCGACTTTGGGCGCAGAGTCATTGTTTACTGGCCCCAGTAGGAATCGAGTCTCTTTCTCTTTGGGACATTCGTTAGGTGACTTGGAATAATTTTGTAAACATCATGATGAAACAAGGAGACACTGCTCTACTCATGAAGCTTCCTCTATGAGTGTAATACATTTGTTTATAAAATCTTAAGCTTTATAGTGATTTACTTGGCATTCTAAAATATAACAGCCCGTGGTGATTCAGAAGGAAATGATGATTTATATCAATTTTATTTTCTCTTTTGAGACTTGATACCCATGGCAAATACCTTGTTCTGCTTTGTTCTTGGTTAGTTTTACCGTATACATCCCATATGTATCGAAGTTAGAGAGATTGTGGGTGGATGAATGAAAAAGCATTCAGCGTAATCTCAGGGGACAGAAATAGCGAAGGAATGAATCACAAGAGATTTGAAAGGTTTCACTGGGTTGAAAAAAAGCCAAATCTTGGGATGGGGTGGGATGATATTCAGATTCTTTACATCCTGCAGAATTTTAAGGCACTTGGCTTTCTCTTGAGAATTTTGATACATTTGATGAAGATTAGGAAGATGACTTGTTTTTGTATATAAAACAGTCTTGAATTGGAGAGTTGAGTGGCTAATTTGAATTTGAAGTTGTTTACTACTAGAAAATAATGGCTTCCTGTGTTTGACAAGGGAGTAACATCAAAAAAGGTTTACAAATGAAAATTAAAAGGTTTCTTGGACAGCAAATGCACCAGCAGCATTTTGAAAATTGATTCTAAGTGAATCTGAAAACAGAAAAACTGTTCCCCAAAAGGCACATGGGCTTGGTAACTAATGTGAAAATTGTTTAATAAATGACAATTTTGTCTAAATGCAGACTTCTAATGAAGGATAGGAATGTCCTCTAATAGCCAGCTCTGTTCATTCTTTTTTCAACTTTCAGTTTAATACAAAGTATGAGGTAAGGCTGTTCCCCCAGGACAGTCAGAGTCTTAATAAAATTCTATGGGCCTCTCTAGGGAAGGTCTAATGTAGAAGGTAAGTGCTAATGTGAGCTTGAATTTCAGGCATTTGTCTTTGTATTTACTAAATGACAAATTTAGTCTGCTATTGGGCTAGTTAGCTAGGATCACAGAAATGAACAAGACACAATCTATCCCCTCATGAAGTTTCCACTAGACTTTTACCACAAATAACCAGATAGTAAATAAGACCTGTGGGTCGTTGTTGCAATCACCCAACTCTGCATTGCATCATACATAAACCACCATAGGTGATAGGCAAGCAAAAAGACATGGCTATATGTTAATAAAAATTTATTTACAAAAAAAGCAGCAGACAAGATTTGGCCTCTAAGATGTAGTTTGCCAATGTTGGACTAGTGATGGAGGTAACTATGGGAATAGGCAGTTAGAGCACCAGTTGAAATATCCACAGTTAAAGTGCTGTGTGAACCCCAAAGGAAATAGTTCTACCTGGGAGAGATATAAACAGTGCATTCAAATGTAGGTGACATTTAGCTGAATGTTTAACGATGAGCAGGAGTGGGTGAGTGAATAAATGACTATTTACTTCCCTTGTTAGCAGAAAATGTTCCCAGGTCCTTTTCACAACAAAGCATTTTTACTATGCTTTTTATTATTTCATTGCAGAAGTATTTTTTAAAATTATTCTTTAAACTAGGCTCTCTACTTAATCAAGTATCACAAACACAAGCCTGATATTTGATATTCAAACTAAGCTTGAAAGGCCCCATTCTTATAAGACTATACATGAGTGTAGGTAGAAATTCTGAAATCACAAATACTTTATGTGATTGATGAAAGAGATACTAAAAGAAAGAGAATTTAATAACTGATCATTTAAATAAAAATTCAAATGACCTTATCTATGCGACAAAACAGCCAAATGTTCCAGTTCAGCATATATACATTAAAGTTTATATACGTATATAAAGTTTACATGTGTATATATGTAAAGTTTTCTGTTTCTGCATAACAGATTATCACAAACTTGGGAGCTAAAACAACACGCATTCATTATGTCAGATTACAGAGGTCAGAGTTATGTGTATGGGCATGGCTGAACCATTGCTCAGGTCTCCCTAGGCTACAACTCAACTATGCCGTGGTCTCTTCTGGAAACTAAGGGAAAAATTCACATCCAAGCTCTTCGGGTTGTTGGTAGAATTCATCTCCTGTGGCTGTAGGATGTCAGCTCCAGGCTCCTCTGAGGTCCTTGAAGCCTCTGCAGTTCCTCAACATATGGGTTTCTCCATGATGGCTCATTTCATCAAGCCCGCTGCAAACTCCCTAGTTTGGTCTGTTGGGACAGATTTTTAGGTATTATGACCTAATGATGAGAGTGGAGTATCTTATGAGTCCTCGGCCATGTCCTGTGAGTTAGAAGCCACTTGCAGGTCCTGCTTCTGCACAAGGGAAGGGGAAGGAGAGAATTAAACAAAGATGACACGTCAGGGTGGTGGGAACAATGAAGTGCTATCTGAGGGTGTGCGGGCACAGAATGCCCACTTTTGGGGGTGTGCTATGTTTGGCTCTCCTTGAGAGCAGAGGTTTCATTTCTGAGCAGGTATAGCCAATGACTAGTGAGCAGTCAAAAAATACCAGCCCACACAGTGTGCCAGACACTAAAGTACAGTATTTCCTTTCTATAAAAGATGCAAAGATACAAAACCTCATAGAGGTTAAGTAAGTTATGGGAGATAACACAGTCACTAAGAATTTTGATTTGGACAAGTTGTGGCTGACTTTTAAGCCTCTGCTTCTCTTCACTATAGCACAGTGTGAAACTGTCTTTGAGCTCACCAAACTTTCATTATCCAAGAATCTTCCAATCCAGATGGAAATGCTCTTTCTAGTGCCAGTTCACTCAATCAGGGCAAGCCCTGTGAATGGGCTGCATCTCTTATGGACTGGGTCACATACAACATGTTCATGTCATAGGTCTGCCTTCTCCTTGTGCCCAGGGGTCATACCTGAAGGTATGATCTTAGGGAGAGGACGTGCAGTCAATGGAATCTGTTGCCATTATTCAAAATGAACTTTTATCACATGTAAGTAAAGTACAAAGAGCTCCAGCCTTGTTAATTGAAGGTGGTATCCTTCAATCTGAAGGATAACTGAATCTCTCTATAAGTTTTCTATCTCTAAATTGAAATAGGACAAAGTGGGATGTCATAAAGATTTGGCACTCATCCAGCTCCCATCGTCCATCCTTCTTTTGGAGAAAAATCACAATGTCTTCATTTGGGAAGATTTGGGTGGGTTATGAATTGCATAAGTCAGGCCAGACTAACTAGCTCACACTATGGTGTCAAACAACTCCAAATGCTCAAAGTCTTGCAGCCAAAGGTTTAAATCTTGCTCACACTCCATGAGTTTTATGAGCCTGTGGGGACTTCAAACCTCTTTCTTGTCATTCTCACTCCAAGCCGCTCCTCGCTGATGGAACAGCCATGATTTGGAATACTACTAGCCACATGGCAGAGGAGAAGAGAGCTTTGAAGGGTCTCCATCAACAATCAACTCCTAGCAGAGAAGAGACACATGTCATTGTGACTCATAAGTCAAAACAAGTCAATCAACCCCACCCTACCATGAGGGGCCCAGAAGGTACAATGCTGTCCTGGACCTAGAAGGCAGAAAGCTGGGCTTATTCACTGTGCTAATAACTAACACATGTACCATAGAGTCTCTGCCTTCCAAATGAGAGGTTTGGACAATGGCTGCCCTAACTCATTGGGTTTTTTTCCTGTTGTTTGTTTGTTCTTATTAAGTCATATATACATAGATCATGAATACATGACTTTGTGGGATTCAATGTGTTGATTATTTGTACAAATTCAAGTGCTTACATCCTACTAATTAACATAGCTTTCAGCTCATTTACTTAATCACAGTGTTAAAACATTTGTGTTCAATACTTGACAGATTTGACTTGTACCCTTGCTCCATAGGTGTGTTCCCACCATTAATCCTCCCTCGATTGAACCATCCCCTTCCCTTCCTATCCCCTTCCCCTTCCCACCTTCATCCTGGGCTATAGTTGTGATTCATCTTTCATATGAAAGTGTGAGTGATTATAAATTGGTTTTATAGTAGTACTGAGTACATTGTATGTTTTTTCCATTCCTGAGATACTTTACTAGAAGAATATTTTCCAGCTCCTTCCATATAAACATAAAAGAGGTAAAGTCGCCATCTTTTTTAATGCTGCATAGCATTCCATGGTACACATATACATGATTTATTTATCCATCCATGGGTTGATGGACACTTGGGCTTCTTCCATGACTTGGCAATTATGAAAAGAGCTGCAATGAATAATCTGGTGCAAATATCTTTATTGCCAAGTGATTTTTGGTCTTTTGGATATACACCTAGTAGAGAAATTGCAGGATCAAACGGCAGGTCTACATTTAGATCCCTGAGTGTTCTCCAAACCTCCTTCCAAAAGGAATGTACTACTTTGCATTCCTACAAGCAGTGCAGAAGTGTTCCGTTTCCTCCACATCCATGCCAACATCTGTAGTTTTGGGATTTTGTGATGTGGGCTACTTTTACTGGAGTTAGATGATATCTCAAAGTGGTTTTGGTTGCAAATCAAAAAGTGGTTTTTGGTTGAAATCATCATCATTTCTGTGATGATTAAAGATGATGAGCATTTTTTCATGGGTCTGTAGACCGTGTGCCTGTCTTCTTCAGAGAAGCTTCTGTTCATGTCTCTTGCCCACAAAGAAATGGGATCACTTGTTCTTTCCTTATTAATAAGTTTGACATCTCAGTGGATTCTGGTTATTAGACCTTTGTCAGAAATATAACCTGCAAAAATCCTCTCGCATTCTGAGGGCTGTCTACTTACTTTACTTACTGTGTTGTTAGCAGTGCAGAAGCTTTTTAGTTTGATCAGAACCCAGTAATGTATTGTTGATGTTGCTTCAATTGCCTGGGGGGGTTCTCCAAATAAAGTATTCTCCAAGACCAGTTTTTTCAAGCATTTCTCCTACATTCTTTCTAAGAATTTTTATAGTTTCATGTCTTAAGTTTAAGTCCTTTAACCAGTGAGAGTCAATTTGTGTTAAAGGAGAAAGGTGTGGGTCCAGTTTCAGTCTTCTACAAGTTGCCATTCAAATCACCCAGCACCATTTGTTAAATAGGGAATGTTTCCCCCAATTTATGTTTTTGATAGGCTTAGCTGTTGCAGCCCATATAGCCTGTATAGCTCTATAATGGAACACCTTGGTGGAAAGGGCATGGAGAGAGATTTAGCTCTCCTAACAAGCACAAGAGCTCGGGAGATGAGAACAGTGGTGAATTGGCAGTCTCTACACCTGTGGTGTTGAGAGGCACGAGATTAGCCTTATATTAGGCTGGAGAAGGCAGTCAAGGAGCATGCGCATTCCATCAGGGACTCGCTTACTCTGACTCTGTCTCCTCTTCTGCCTGCAGAACACCAGCACGGCGTCTATCTGCTGAAGATTACCAAGCTCTGCTAAAGACTAAGATCTACCTCTCTAAAAAGACAGCTTTACTCTCTCTAAGACACACTCTCTCTCCCTCTCCTGATGAAGTAGACAGCCCTCAGACTCCCAAGAGAAACTGTACCAGAGCAAGTTAACTTAGCAGTCCACGTCCAGAACCTAGTTAAGCCGGGCCCGAGACCTGGCCAGTCCTGGACCCTGGCAAGTGGTGTCAGAAGCGACATGTGACACTTATCAAAGATCAAATTATGATAAGTGTCTGAGTTCATCTCTTGGTTTTCAATCCTGTTCCATACATCTACCTATCTGTTTTTGTGTCAGTACCATGCTGTTTTGATCACTAGAGATTTATAGAATAGTCTGAAAGTCTCGTAGCATGATTCCTCCTGATTTGTTTTTATTTCTGAGTAATGTGTTGGCTATTCGAGGTTTTTTCTGTTTCCATATAAAATGAAGTACTAAATTTTCCATATCTTTAAAGTATGACAGAGGTGCTTTAATAGGGATTGCATTAAATCTGTAGATTGCTTTGGGTAGTATGGACATTTTAATAATGTTGATTCTTCCCAGCCATGAGCATGGTATATTTTTCCATTTGTTAACATCTTCAGCTATTTATTTTCCCAGAGTTTGATAGTTCTCTTTATAGAGATCGTTCACATCCTTTGTTAGGTACACTCCCAGATATTTCATCTTCTTTGGCACTGTTGTAAAGGGAATACAGTCCTTGATTGTTTTATCACTTTGACTATTGATATATAAAGGCTACAGATTTGTGAGTATTGATTTTGTATTCTGAAACACTGCTGTATTTCTTGATCACTTCTAGGAGTTTTATAGTTGAGTCCTTGGGGGTTTCCAGGTAGACAACATATCCTCTGCGAAGAGCGACAGTTTGATCTCCTCTGATCCTTTTGGATACCCTTGATTGCCTTCTCTTGCCTGATTGTGATGGCTAAGACTTCCATTACAATGTTAAAAAGCAGTGGAGGCAATGGACAATCTTGCCTGGTTCCTTATCTGAGTGGAAATGATTTCAATTTTACTCCATTCAATGACATTGGCTGTGGGTTTATTGTAGACGGCCTCTATTAGTTTAAGAAATATTCGTTCTATATCTATTTTCTTAAGCGTTTTGATCAAGAAAGGATGCTGGATATTATCAAAAGCTTTTCCTGCATTAATTGAGAGAATCATATAGTATTTGTTTTTTATTTGGTTTATGTGATGTATTATATTTATAGATTTACATATATTGAACCATCCTTGGGACCCTGGGATGAAACCCACCTAGTCATGATGTATAATTTGTTTGATGTGTTGCTGGATTCTGTTTGCTAGGATCTTATCGAATATTTTTGCATCAATATTCATTAGAGATAATGGTCTATAATTTTCTTTTCTTGTTGGGTCTTTCCTGGTTTAGGGATCAGGGTGATATTTGCTGCATAGAATGTATTGGGAAGTATTCCTTCTTTTTCTATGTTTTTCTGTTTAAAAGAATAGAAACCATTCCTTCAGGAAAAGGTTAAGTAATATAGGTACTAGGTCCTCTTTAAAGGTTTGGTAGAATTCTGATGTGAAGCCATCTGGTCCCAGGGTTTTCTTACAGTTGATACTATTTCAGAACTTGATATAGGCTTGTTCAACATTTCCACTTCTTTCTGGCTAAGTCTAGGAAGGTGGTGTGTTTCCAAGTATTGGCCTATTTCTTTCAGATTTTCATACTTCTGAGAACAGAGTTTTTTATAATATTCATTAAGGATTTTTTGAATTTATGAGGGGTCTGTTGTTATTTGGCCTTTATCATTTCTGACTGATGAAATGAGGGATTTTACTCTTTTATTTTTGGTTAGGTAAGCCAAAGGTTTGTCTATTTTATTGACCTTTTCAAAAAACCAATTTTTTGATTTATTGATCTGTTGTATAATTCTTTTGTTTTCAATTCATTTAATTCTGCTCTAATTTTAGTTATTTCTTTTCTTCTGCTTTGTTTGGGGTTGGAATGTTCTTCCCTTTCCAGTTGCTTGACATGTCCCATTAAGTTGCTGACTTCCACTCTTTCCGTTCTTTTGAGGAAGGCTTGCAACGCTATAAATTCCCCTATTAGGACTGCCTTTGCAATATCACAGAGGTTCTGGGGATTCATGTCTTCATTATCATTTTATTCCAGAAATTTGGTGATTTCCTTCTTAATCTCATCTATGACCCACCTATCATTCAGCATGAGGTTATTTAATTTCCATGTTTTTGTATAAGTATGCAGATTCCTGTTGTTACCGAGTTCAACTTATATTCCATGATGGTCCAAGAAAATACAAGGAATGGTTTCTATTCTTTTAAATTTGCTGAGGTTAGCCTTGTGACCTATGATGTGATCAATTTTGGAGGACGGTCCATGGGCTGATGAGAAGAATGCGTATTCAGTTTTCTTAGGATGAAATGTTCTGTAGATGTCTGTTAAATCCAATTGTTGAATGGTTAAGTTTATGTCTGAAATTTCTTTGTTTTGTTTCTTATTGGAGGATCTATCCAACAC
>CAUYRH010076955.1:0-11005 GCA_963574655.1 Perodicticus potto
TTATTTATTTATTTATTTTGAGACAAAGCCTTACTTTGTTGCCCTCAGTAGACTGCTCTGGAGTCACTGCTCACAGCAACCTCAAACTCTAGGGCTTAAGCGATTCTCTTGCCTCGGCCTTCCAAGTAGCTGGGACTACAAGTGCCTGCCACAATGCCTGGCTATTTCTAGAGACAGGGTCTCACTCTGGCTCAGGCTGGTCTCAAGCTCATGAGCTCAGGCAGTCCACCTGCCTTGGCCTCCCAGAGTGAAGAGACCACTGTAGGTCAGCTATGACGTCCCCGTTCCAGACATGAACAAGTAGAAAGCATACTTCTAAGCACCATTTTTATGCAGCATTCCAAAAGTTTCTACCAATTACTTCTGCCTTCATACCATTTAGCCAGAATTTAGTTATTTGGATGTCCGTATCTACCAAGGAGCATAAGAAATGTAGTTTTGCATTGCTAACTCATCGCCCACTTGAAAACATAAATTTTAAACAAATATTCTATATTAAGCAGAAGGGAAAGGTAGATATTGGTAAGAAGCCGACTGGCCTTCTGTGATCTGTCTTAGCTTTGTTTTGATCTGATCTGCTGTTTTAAATGCTTTATTCTGTAGCCTGCCCCCCCCCCTCCGCCAAGACTTTACACTCACTGAGAAACCCCTTTGCCATCTCCCCCAGCATTTCACTCACATTCTGAATATCTTTTGTTTCCTGTCCCAGCTGCTTTTACCTCTGACCTCATTGCTTGGATTATAGTTTATAGATGAGGCCTTTCTGGGACCAGCAGTTACAGTTAATACTCACCTTTCTTTATTCTTTCATCTATCATAGCCCTTGTCATGGTTTAGCCAAAATAGGTTAACAGTTTATATTTCATATTCTCTGTGACTTTCTCATCCCCCTATGTGTGCCTAGCATAACACGTTGTATATAGCAAATGCTGGATACTTGTTTACTGAATTCCATTCCAAACCTAATGCCAGCAAGATAATAGGACACAGTCCTTTTATGCAACATTTCCAAAGGGATTTCTTTTTGTAAGAAGAAAAAAAATTGATTTTATCAAGTTTATGAATATCCTATCACATTTAATGGCTGTTGGCTAATCTAAGGGTTCTTGGTTGCATCAGTGAACAGTCTGTCAGATGGGAGTGCAAACAGCAGTTTGTTTTGAAATACTGACCCCCTAAACGTGGAAGAAACATTAACCATCCTGGCCTCTCGGAATGTGTGCATTTGATGTGCCCAAGATTAGGGGCACTTCAGAGAACAAACAACAAAAAAGGAAGGGGGAACAATAAAACCTTTTTTTCTGTAAGGCACCTGAAAGTACTATAAATGGATGGTCACTTAGCTGTTCAGGATATCAAAAGAGCCCGGCCTAGGAGACCTCAAGTTTGTTTTATAAAGTGTCCTAAATAATTTTTTCATGTTTTTAGATAGTATTTCCTAAGTGAATTTTTCATGCTAAAAATAGAAATATTTTCAAATTCCAGTTATTTTAGGGGGTTATTACCTGGACTTGCATTTAACGATTTTGAGATGTCTACTTTCTCTTTTTAAAAACAGCATTCTGTGTGCCTTAGTGACACTAGATTATTCATGTTGTATTCATACATAAATGTTAAGATTTACGGAATGTTTTTTTTAGGTAAAAGAAATTTTTAGTTGTATTTCTTGGTTATGGGGCCTGCATATTACATCAGTAGTAGACTGTAAACCTGCCAGGTACACAGTTGACTGAGGATTCATATTGGAAGGCCCTCCTAGAAAGTTCTTTTCTTTTCAAAGACCTGAAAAAAGTTATGTCCCTTTGAATTTAATACCATGTCTAAAATTAGATTTTAAGAATTTTGCAAGTACATTTCTCTACCATTTATGCTCTGCTTATTTTTTTTTTCTTTCTGCAAGCTTTTTAATGAAATACCTCCTGAGCAGCATTGTCTAAACCAGTGGTTCTCAACCTGTGGGTCGTGACCCACAAGAACTGTGTTAAAATGTCATGGTATTAGGAAGGTTGAGAACCACTGGTCTAAACAGGAGCAGTGGTACAGGGTCCTGCTGGGTGACAAGTAAGCAGGAAAGCCCTGAAAGTAAAATTAGCACATAAAGCCCTAAGGAAAGGATTAGTGAAAGGGGAGCCAGGAAAGGCAGAAAATAGTAAAAATAACATGTATGTTAGTTTTGTAGGAATGTTAGAGTTTTAAAAGAAATGATGTTTGAGAATTGTAAGAGAGGAAACTGAGAAGGAACAGGTGTCAGGGGCTTTAAAATTCGAGGTCATTGTTGACTTTTTCCCTTTGGCCTTCAAGGCCGATCTCCTCTTCACTCGGCTGTTCCTGAAGCTCATCTCTTCCTGTTGCCGGCATAAATCATGACTGCCTTGTGCCAGACCTGAATGATTTCTCTGGTCTTCACACTGCTCTCTGTGCCTCTAGACCAGTGTTTTTCAACCTTTTTTTATCTTAAACAGCACACTTGAACCTATAGATGAACTTCAGTGGCACACTTAAATTATGTTGATCCAAAAGAAAGGTAAAATAATTAATGTATTTACTGTGCTTTGAACTTCTTTTGAAAATAATGCAATTAATGATCTTTAAAACTTTTCGCGACACACCAAAGATCGTCTCAGCACACCAGTTGAAAGTCACTATAGACTCTTTCCAGTCCATCCTTCGTATCATCACAATGCTAATATTCCAAGAGCATTGATTTTTATCAGGTAATTCTCCTGATGGTGATAAACTTACAGAGACTTCCCATTTCCTACAAATAAAGTGCGTATTCCTCAGTCTGAAATGTAGGAAACATAATCTGATGACACCACTCACCTACGATGGTTTCTCACTGTGTCACCAGCATTTACCCCTCTCTTTAGCCTATCCAGCCTCTTGAGTGTCCCCTGCATAACTGATGGTCTCTTCACTGTGTAATTTTCTTTTCCCTTCTCTGTCCACACATAATCCCAACACAAGCCTCTTCCATGAGGTTTTCTCTGAAAATCTATATGGATTTGCTTGTTTGATGATATCTTCACAAAACTCACATATGCCCCCCCATTTTGCTCATAAACAAATACTGCCTTGACCTTAAAATATGTTTGTTTTTGTCTCCTCATCTAGATCATAGGTTCCTTGAGACCAGTAAACATGATGTACATGATTTACCTTCTGTGTTAGTATCTGGCATAGCAATATGCACGTGTGTGGTATAGAGCAAGGTTTCTCAGTCTGGCACCATGACATTTGGGGCTGGATAACTTGTTGTGGCAGGTGGTCTGAGCATTGTGGGTGCTTGGTGGCATCCTTGGCCTCTGCTCACTAGATGACAGTAGTCCTCCCATCCCACACCCAATATGTCTGCAGACATTGCTAGATGTCCCCAAGGGGGACATTGAGAACCACTTGTATGGAATAAACAGAGTAAATTTAAATAAGACAGTGAAAATATTCAAGTGATGATTTATAGCATTTTATGATCTTGAGGGAAGTAGAACTCAGTTGATGAAACAGAATGTCAAACTGAGAACTTTCTGTTTGGGCTATTATAGATTAATTAGAGAGCAAACGTAATAAACTTTGGAGTTAAAATAAAATCAAGATGAGAAAAGTATCCTTAAATTGAAGTTCTGGAAAATACCATTTTAGTTTTTGTTTCATTTTGAATCACTTCATACGTGGAAATACCATTTCTAACAAAATGAGTATTTTATTGTTCAATGGGAAATTTATCTGGATTTCATACATATCTAGTATCTTTGGACTAAAAAATACTTTTCTAAGTATATCAGAGAATAAGTTTGAATTTATTATAAATTTATAACTGTGTACAAATATCAGTTATGTTTATGTGTAATTTTACCCATTTTTTTCTTTGTTGGGACTATTTGATTATTGTCCTCAAGAAAATTTTTTAGCTCCAAGTGATAAATACATATATGGACACACATATATGTATGTAACATGTATGTATGTATGTGTAGTGTAGACAGTGACTGTAGGAGACAGTAATTTTTTATATTTCTGTTACTTTATTGTAAGTGCTAATATTTTTTTCTCTAAGTATCAAGCTAGTATACGACATCAGTGCTGTGCAGTTGGTGTTCTGCTGACCTCGAAATAACGCGTGACCCTCCTCTTTTTCCAGCTGTATGCCAGCCACGGTGCAAACATGGTGAATGTATTGGGCCAAATAAATGCAAATGTCATCCTGGATATGCTGGAAAAACCTGCAATCAAGGTAGGAAGACAGTGTGACATAAACATGTAATCATAAGCCAGTTCTGCTCCTGCCAAATTAAAATTTTTTAATTCTTGTCCCAAAGCACTTTTCACAGATATTTTTCCCTAATATGTGAGCTACCAATTTGCTGATAGATAAAAATATAGTAGTGGTAAGTGTAGTAAAATTTATTTTATCAAAGGACAATTAAATAAGTTTTATCCCCTTATTCTCTGCTATTACTTAAAATGGATTTCCAGGAAGAGAGTCACCACATCAGTCATGTAGAAGCCTTCCCGAGCTCCTGTTCTTACACTAACTAGTTAGGAAGCCTCAGGTAACTCATTAACCCCTCAGACCCTAAGCACCACTCCACCTTAATACCAGGAGTCAGGTGGGGGAGTTGACGTGAAATCAAGGGGTTCCTTCCAACTGTTAGCTCTTTGATTCTGATTTAATCTCCCTTCAACTTCTGAACCATTTAGAATGTTTCTCTGAAAAATAAAAATGCCGGTTAATGTAGCAAGTCAATGTTTTAAAATATCAACTTTAGTTGTTTATAAAAGCAAACATTTATCCATCATTCATAGTGTCCCAGGTATGTTATATATATTATGTATTTTCATACTTATAACACTAGAAAGTAGAGTGTTGTTTATCACAATTAAAGTATAAATAACTTATTAATTATTATTCCATTTTTCACTTGTAGAGACTGAATCTCTGGGATATTAAGTATCTTGCCCAAATTCACAGAATTAGTTAGTAAAAGAGCTGGTATATCAACTTAGAGCTGTCAGGGGTGGGGAACCTGTGGCCTTCTTATTTCAAGATTGTTCTTTTCTAAGCACCAGATGAGACAAGAAAAACTTCATCTTTCTCTGCTGCACCCCTTTTAATAAAAGGATTTGTCTGTAAAGCCTGGATTCAGTCCAAAGACTGCCCTGAGGACCTAGAAGGCCTTGCGTTGTCTTCAGCTACAGGTCCCATTCTTTCTGCCTTATCACTTTTAGATGAAAAACATATAATAGAGATGTGATCCTCTGATTCATGCTAACAAAGTCAGACCACGCTTGTCTTTTAGCCCCTAATTTTTACCAGTAGGAGTTAACAATCTAGAAATAAAAGTTAGGGGTAGATTTTACTAAAAAGATGAGTCCATTTTTACTTATTCGTTAAATTATACTCCCTATCATTTTAAATGTCAAATCAAATAATGATGTGACATCTAAATATCCCTTAGGTGCATACTTGACCTCATCGGATACTGACATGATATTGCTGAAACCCTACTGTCCTTAGTATCAGATACTTATTCCAGGACACTCCTGGAGGTGTGCCGTGTAAACTAGTGATTGACAGGCATAGTTTTTCACGGTTATCTAGAACATTGACTTTTGAAAATATATGTAGTAATTCTGGAACCATCAGATGAAATCCACACTAGTAAATGTGACTGACGTGCGATAGGAGAGGCTGTGTGTTCTTACATATAATGTTATCTGGCATTTGATTTAGAACTGATTTGCCAAATGCTTATCTATCTTATAATGCTTTTTTAAAACTTGATATTTACAACCATACCTGGGTAGTCATTTTGGAATAAGTGGCACTCCTATTACCTCAGTTTACTCTTTTAAAAATCCATTTGATTTTCCTTCCCCAACCTAGTTTACAAGTGTCAGCATGTCATTGAGTTCTGGTTCTGGTTATTGAGTTACCAGTGTTCATCTTAGAATCCCACTATCCTTCTTTTCTTTTTTTTTTTTTTTTTGCAGTTTTTGGCCAGGGCTGGGTTTGAACCTACCACCTCTGGCATATGGGGCCAGCGCCCTATCCCTTTGAGCCACAGGTGCCGCCCTATCCTTTTCTTTAAAGTGGTGACCATCTACCCTTAGAGGTTTTATTTACTCTATTAGCATGACAAAACTTTGTAGTCTAAAGGTCAGGAATTTATATACAGAAGGCTCTTAAACAAAGCTACTTTTGAGATTGTAGAAAAATTCACTTAAATTTATTTGCAGTAGCTATGGCAACTTTAACATGCTTCAGAGCCACCAAAACTATTATTGGAAGGTCTCATCATTGGGTAGCTTTTATTTTCAGAAAACCAGTTTACCATGTACTTTGATCTATACTGTATGGCTCTTTTTCTAAAGAAAAATTGGAATATATCGAGTTAAAATCTTGTCTCCCAGAACCATATTCCTTAGGGAGAAGAGGATTTCATTAGTAGCCAAATGAGATTTTACACTTGCAAAAATATAGTGCTGACAGTAAAAATGTAATTTCAAGTCTAATCTTGAAAATGAAACTCCAGTTTAAAGTAAACTTATATGTCTTAATCATCTCTTACTTTGCCATCCTTGCAAAGAAAAGCCATGTAGCAGGTTCCTGAGGGAAAGGGTTAGGCTTTTTGGGAGCAGGAACCCTCTATGGTATCTCTGATTTCTGGCTTCCTGAAAACTATTATGAAAGTGATTTGTACATGATAAGTGTGCATTAAATATTTGTTGAATGAATGACTTTCATACAATGAACAGTGTAGGAGCTTGGAGGAGGTCCATTCACTGTCCAGTATAGCACCTTAGACGGACTCTGGGCCTGCGGACTGAGAGCCTGGTCAGGTTGAAAGAGGCTGCCATGAGTGGCCAGGGGAAGCGTGAGAGCTGCCTAGAGATCCCCATAAAAGTTATTAGAACAAATTGTCAGTAGCTGCTGCAAAACAGATTAACTTAGACTATTTTTATCCAGGCCCATGTAATTTAATAAAGTAGAAAACATGCCTCAGAGATAAAGGAAATCAAACAGGTTTCTTTTTTCTCAAGGAAAGAAATGTCGAGAAGTATATTTGTAATAATTTTACAGAACTGGAAATTAGCTTTTGATTAAAAGTAGGTTTAGGTATAAGGCAAGGATTCACTAAGAATTTTGTTGTTAATTATGTTCTTTAAGCAATCACCCCCTGGAAGCTTGCTTGGCAGAGCAAACAGCTTGAACAAATGACAGGCGCTTACCCAGTGCCTTTAGAGCTGCCTGGGGAGCACCCAGAATAGCAGGGCAGGCCATACTTTGGAACTGGCTTAATTTAGCAGCCTTCTCACAGGCTTAGTATGATCCTCCGTTGGTAGCTTGCTATTCCGTCTGAGTCACTTTCTGGATTTGCTACACCTAGATCAGGTATAAAATCATAGGCTTGGACCAATCATTAACATACTCTTTAAGGCATATATTGCCTTTCACAGGTGATGAAATTCTGGCAGGATTTGATCATTCGCTTTCCCCAACCTTACTTTCTCCAGCAATTTTATTCATTCATTTTCCCTCCTCCTTGAATCTCTGTACCTTTATCAAATCCCCTATCCCCCCAGCTAAAGAATTACCATTATAGATAATAGTCTTTTTAGAATATGTAAATTTCTCATATTGCTGCATATTTTCAGAAATGAAAGACATTTTTGGCTTTATAGGGTGCTATGTAATAATTTCAGGAGAAACTATTTATAAATATCAATTACTAATATTTTTGGTATGGTTTATGTGTCATATGTTGAATTTCTCATTGCAAGAAAGGAATTGGAGTTTTGTGGCACAGAATCAGATGTTAAATTTCTATAGTTATATCTGAAAGGTGAGTGCTTTGCTAAGCATAACAATCTGAGTGCTTCAACTCTAATATTAAGATAGTTACTTGTAGCTTATTTATTTATTTATTTATTTAGACAGAGTCTCATTCTGTTGCCCTGGGTAAGTGCCATGAGATCATCATAGTGCCCAGCAAACTCAAACTCTTGGGTTCAGTCGATCTTTTGCCTCAGCCTTTCAAGTAGCTAGAACTATAGGCACCTTCCACAGTGCCCCACTAGTTTTTTTATTTTTAGTAGAGGTGGGGTCTCACTCTTTCTCAGGCTGATCTTGAACTCCTGAATTCAAGGATTCCACCTGCCTCAACCTCCCAGAGTGCTAGAATTACAGACATGAGCCACCACTCCCAGCCAGCCTTACTTTTTTAAAGGAATATGAATTTAACCTCAAAACCAATATTCATCTGACTTGGAAATTTAACTGGTTGTTAATAACACAATAGTCTTGAAACAGAATGCATTTGCCTTTTTGTCTGAGTCTTACCCATCTTATAGGATTTTGGTAAGCTAACAATGGCAACAGTCAACAATTTCTGTACCATGCTTCTTACGTATTTTATAATTAAATGTGACCTAAATGTAGCTTAAGTTCTTACATTTGAATGAAACCATTAGTGATCTATCATGCTATCATTTAAATAAGGTCTCTTGTAAATCAAAAACCTGTGCATAATTTTAGAGTATTTTAAACTGTTATTGGACATCATCATAATATAGGAAAAAAATCTTAAATTGGTCATATAAGACTTCAGTGGCCCTGAGAAGGGTAGGTTGACTATAGTCAATATTTGTATAATCTGTTTTTTGTTTTCTTCCTCCTCTTGATGACTAAATCATATCTTTTTTGCTGTTTTTTTAAATGGTATGAGAATGATGAGTTGTTAATTCATAATGCACGTGTTGTCCTTTGGAAGCAAGATGGCAGTGACAAATTTTTAAGAAAATAACAAAGACAAATTAAAACCCAGAAGAACCAGAAACTATTGTTTGTGAAATATCTAAAGCATTCTTTTTAAACTCTTCCAACTTTATGTAATTGTTTAATGTATACTTGTAAAGATTTTTAGGGCTAAAAATGACAACAGTTCAAAGTTGACTCTTATTACCTTCTTCCTGGTGTGAAGACGAACACTTCTACCCAACTCCTCTTCACCAAAGCAGTGAACAGTCTCTTTTCCAACCCCCGGATCATCAAGCCACCAGTTTACCTTCAAGGGGTGAGCATGCATTGTCTCAGGTGGTCTGCTCTTCCCACCTGCACGGCTTCCTGCAGTTATGTCACTTCTTGCAAATGTTCTGAAGACTAGTCCAGAAGTGCCAGCCTTCAGCCCTGAGCATGTAAAGCAAGCAGCAGGAATTGCCACCCGGTGCTGACTCTCTGTGCTTTGAAAAGCATGGAGCTCCGCTTTCTTTTTCACGCATCAAATATCATTGCTTTTCTTCTTCTTTTCTGAGCTTTGGAATGTTTTCTAAAAGTCAGCTAGCAAAATAACTTTTTTGTATGTAGGCAAAGTCAGGAATTCCAAAGCAACTGAAATTGGAGGTAAAATTGCCTTTTGCCAGGTAAGTTTTAGAACTGACTGGTTCCTCTCCTTACAACCATCTATTTGAGGTATAAAGTTTTAGTTTACGTGGAAATCAAACCATATCTTAGGATCTTTTTTTGTTATACATTTTATAATGTCAGAAGCCTGTGTTCTGGTTCTGGGATGGCACTTAGTTAGCTTTTTGATTGTGAGAAAGTCACTAAATGTATCTGGGTTTTAGCACAACAGTTAGTAATAGGGAGACAGTAATTCCTGCCCTTTTGTATTGTGAGAATAAAAATACTGAAAATATTAATGTCTTCATTATGCTAGAAAGTTGTAGAAAAGTAATGATGGTATTGTAATTTTATGGTTTCTGTTATAAGAGACTTTATCTCTCGTAGGTTTAGAAACTTAAAATAATGGCTTGGTTTCCATAGCACAGTGGTTACAGACCCAGCCACATACACTGAGGGTGGCAGGTTTGAACCCAACCCTGGCCAGCTAAACAGCAATGACAACTGCAACAAAAAATAGCTGGGCACTGTGGCAGGAGCCTGTAGTCCCAGCTACTTGGGAGGCTGAGGCAAGAGAATCTCTTAAGCCCAGGAGTTTGAGGTTGCTGTGATCTGTGACGCTATGATGTCCACCAAGGGCGACATAGTGAGATTCTGTCTCAAAAAATAAAAAAAGAAACTTAGAATAACTGAATTAAAATAGTTTAAATTATTAATCATTGTCTCTCTGCTGATAGGGAACTTGATGTATTTGTATATGTTCTGTACAAGGAATCAAGGCAATAGACTTAATTTCAGAGTCATTGATAATTAAAGAGTACAAGTTGTGGTAGTTAATAAATTAACATATGTTTGCCTATGACGTCCACTACAGTCAGATAAAATTTAAAAGCTTAGCTTTCTGAAACATTGTCATCTAAGCATCAAAGGGGGAAAAATTTCAAATGCATTAAAATGAATGAAAGTTTATTTTTCTTAAAAATCCATTGGGTTATCTTATTCAGTGAATCTCTTCCAGATTTTTCAAGCTACTTTTCAATGTCTACATGCTAATAAAACTTCTGATTCCTTTTCCTCAAATGTAATAATAATTCTGTGCAGCTTGCTTTTCTGTTCTGGATCAGTTCCTTTCTCCCTCCCCACTTCTTTTACCTAAGCTCCTGAATTCACCAGCCTGCCTAAATGTACTCCTGACAGTAATGGAATTATATACATAATAATTAAAGCATTTGAATGTGTGTGATTTAGTTGTAAAATTTTATCCTTTGATATAGTAAGATAGGTACAAAATTTATTAAATTTTTTGTTATACAGTAATTCATACTATATTATAAACTTCAGAGAAAAAGGAAGATCAAAGTAAATTTAAAATAAAAACACTAAGGGTTTTTTTTTATTATTTATTTTTTATTTTTTTTATTTTTTTAATACACGTATTTTATTATTCTTCATTACATTATTTCCCCCCCCACCCGTCCGTGATAAGACAGAATTGATTTACAGAAAAGAATACAGAAAACACCAAAGCTCCTGGTAGAGGGAGAGATTTCAAGTAGGGAGAGAGAAGCTCTCTCCGTTCCTCTCCCGGTCTTTCCCCGTCTCCTC